>JASDQU010228034.1:0-16478 GCA_032191745.1 Picea mariana | reverse complement strand
TCCACCTTACTTTTCATCTTGTCTTCCCAATCCTTTTCGAAAGTTGGTCTTCCATTTTGTTGATCATAAAGACATTCATCATGCCTTATGGTTTCCTCTAATATATTGGCATCATCATATTGTATCTTGTCACTGATAAATGATGGTAGCCCACTCAAGTACCTCTGAATTTTAAATTTCTCATCCATGATGAATGCGGCATATTTCAGCAGTTCTAAGAATCTTCTTTCATACTTATCTATTGTCATATTTCCAAGCTTGAGTTCAAAGAATTCCTTCATTTTCTTGTCATAGTATCGCTTGGTTAAGTATTTCTTTTGAAAATACCTTTTAAAATCTCTCCAAGTAACCTTCTTCTCATCAATGTGTTTCACTTGCATGAATTGATCCCACCACATTGATGCTTTTCCTTTTAGCCGATAGATGAAAATTCTCCCTTCTGCCGACGCAGAGTAATTATGTAGCTGGAAGTACTTCCTCATACCTAGGAGCCAGGTCTCTGCATCTTCCTCTTTCTTGGGATCATTGTCAAAGGTAGGAGGATTGATCTTATTGATTTCTCCATGTAGCGTGTCCACATGAGTCCTTCTCTTATGTTTTCTGACAAAATATGGGCTCGAGATACTATTTTCTTTCCTACACAAATGCTTTGGTGAGTGGTGATGTTTCCTATCAACACTTCTTGTTTCTCTTCTTTGACCATGAGACATGTGTCTCATTTACTTACTTGACTCCGTCTTCTTATCCATTTTCTTTTCTATTCTATCCAATATTTGCATCAACTTAATATTGAAGCCATCTTGTTTCTCCTTGGATTTCATAAGCCTTTCATTACCAACTTTATAGATTTGGACATCTTTTTTCAGTCCCTTTATGGTTTCTACCATGTTTATGTGCTACTCCTTGGATTTTGTAACATCAAAACCCAAACCGACATACAAATCCCCGAATTCATCATAATGGCTGTGAGTTCTCTGCGCATCTTCCATGTTTTTTGAATTTTTGTGTTGATTTTGTCTGGATCTAATCAATGTTAATTCTGAAAAACGTGTAGGAAATAAGATTTGTTAGATGAATCAATGTAACAACTTTATGAAACTCTGCACCATTTTGTTAGAATCCCTTATTCTAATTCCTTGGATGATTTTAACACCTAAAATATTAGTGCTCACACCCGCACATCAATATTTTTCACACATCACAACTCTACACTGCGCACTAGTATTTTTCTGTGCACAATAAACTCTCCACTTTGCGGCACCACTACATACTACGCACAAAGTTTTCATGTTGATCTTTGGACCATACAAGTAAAATGTTTAACATGTGGATCTAATACCATAATGTAACGTCCCAACCACCCAGACTAGGCCATGCCACACAAATATCAACTTCTAGAATTCTGATACCCAACTATAATGTACCCCATTACCAACACTTAAAAAAATTCTTTGATACCTCTTTGTAACACCCCCAACTTCTAGAATTCTAGTGCATACATTCTACACTATAAAATTTTCTACGTAGAAATACTTGAAGTAATACGCATGAATCCAAGATGGATTGTACCACATTAACATTCCTCATCTGGCACACCTTATGACAGGGCTAGCTGGTGCAGCATTGTCGGCAGGGCCAACCGCTTGAAGACCTCTACTTAGATGAGGTTATTTTGGCTACCTCTATCAACGATGAAGTGAAATAGGATGCCTTTCACCCACATATGTGAATGAAAGAGGTGCTCGCCTTCCCCTAGCTCATTAGGTTCATCGAGCTGGATCTTGGTGGTAGCAACAATGGCACTAGGTTCTGCATCAATGATATGTCTTCCCTTTTATCGTTCTAACTCAGAGACAGAACCTGCATCTGATTCATAGGCTTTCACCTCAGCCACCAATGAGTTCTTTGAGTGACAATCAACATTGTTATTCCAGGGGATCTTATGGAAGTCACACCACTTCTTGGTATGTTTCTTCATCTTTCCATTGTCCTTCTTTGATTGTGAATTAGACAGGTTGTCCTGAGGCTGTCCATATTTTCTCTATCCTTTGTTCTGCAGATTGGGGCTGCCCTTGCCATGCTTATGCTCTGAGGGGTTCCCAGACCCAAACTACCACACCAATTGTTTAAGATTATTCTTGATTTTGATGACATATTGATAGGCCACTCCAAAGGACGAGATGTCCAAAAAATCCATTTCTTCCTGGATGTATCTATGTAGACCACCACGATACTTGAGAACTAGATGTCGCTCAGAATATTTGATACCCAACTTGGTGCATAAGGTATGGAAGATATTTGTGAACTCTAGCACCGCTTGGTCCCTTTCCTGCTGCAGTGTGGTCCATTTTGTATACAGGTCGTCATAACTTCCAACAAGGTAGTATTATTCCTTAATAACATCCCCGAAGGAACCCTAAGTGGGTGCAACTGCAAATAATGTGGATCCATCTATTTCTTTTTTCTCATAGAAAGTCTCCCACCAATATTTGACATGGAGGACGATCTTGAGGAGCGCAAATATAATATTTTCTCTATCGGAAAAATTGTGGAAAAATAAATGCCCTTCAATAAGGTTTAACCCTTTATCTATGACATCCACATCTCTTTGACCTTCAAATATATGAATATCAAAATTGATCTATACCTTGAAGGGGGTGGAACCTCTGCTTGAGGTAGATGTGTTGCTTGTTAGCATTCGTCGAAGGATTTGTGCCATCGATCCTACGACATCAAGCCCTTCAAGGATGAGGTATTGTGTGATTTTTCCCTGTTGGATGACTATGATGTTCTTTTGGGCCAGCCATATATATGGAAGCACTATGCTGTTTATGAGTCTCGACCCCATAGTGTTATTGCTACTCTGGGGGATCATCTCTACATGATATCAGAGGTAGTTTCGACTACTATTTTGATACAAGAGTGAAAAAAAGTTGTCTCTCATACAAATAATTTTAGCTTCTTCGTGATTTAGCAAGGAAGTGAACAAAAGGACACTATGACCACTATGGTCTCGGTTCCAACCCCCTTTATCCAGCAGAAGCAGGTCAAAAAAATTGAAGCAAAGAACATATATTCCTTTTACACACAATCATCTCATGCAGTCAAACTGGTTAACAAGGTCCAAGCTCTCCAACATCAGGTTCGTGACAACCTTCCACAAACCAAGAAGCGTAATGTATCCAGCAAGGCAAACAACTCTCCAAGGTTCAGAATCAACAAACACTTTCCCATATCCCACGGGAGCTCAAAGAAATGGATATAATTTCTTCATAAGGGGGGAGGGTTAATCCAGATGGATATCGGTGGCCACCCACCTATTCCAATTAGCTCACATGCAATGTTCATCATTGGCATTTATTTCCTATATTTTCGATTCCTAAACTTTCAGGGCCATTTCGAGGCCTTAAACAATGTTTTTGGAGCTTGCCACAGTCAACCTATAAACAAAGTCATAATTGGACGACATAATGTGTAGTCCTTGGATAGGCCTTTCCAATGGGCTATCGTGTGCCTGAAACATAGATCATATGAAAAATTTACGACCCCAGGAAGTTTTTCTACCAACTTACCCCATCGGGGCCCACATGAATTTTGGCGCTTCATCTCCACAATGGGGCCACAAACCTTTTGGATTTTCATCTTTCGGGGGATAGGTTTTTGGATGTTTTAGGGTTTCTCCATTTATGTCAAAAATTCCTTTCAAGCATCATTGTACTCATCTTCTTGCGAATGAGCACAACCATCACATCTCTTCTCAAAGATAAACCACCACCATTCTAATGAGTCTTTCACTCTGTAATTTTACAGTTCTATACATTTCACTCATTAATAGAAATTGTCTATTATTGTATATATGTGACTCTTGTTATATATATTATATCTCTATTACATTATTAGATATATTGCAATATCTTGGTATATTTCTTTATTATATATTCACTCTCATTTTGTGCTCAAAATAATCCAGATTAGTGGTATCAGAGCAGGCTTCTCTTTGTCGTTTTTCAGTGCGTTTCCCCAATGAGGTCTGAGTATAGAAAGTTGGGTCTCGAGCTTGTCTCTCTTGAATACAATCACTCTCGCATGCCCAAGAAAAGAAAAATGATGGAGCAAAATATTCTATTAATTTGTTGCTAGAGCAAGCTCTCACGTGATAGAGGGAAAATATGATGGATATTTTTTTCCAAATTCTTCGACGTCTGCTTATAATAGCATATGCATCTTCATCAAGCAAGCACTTTTGAGGAACTACTCCTTTCAAGGTACAAATTAATTTTGATATTCCCATATTTGAAGGTCAGATAAATGCAGATGCTTTATAAAAATGGTTAAATCTTCTAGAAGGTTATTTCTCTGTGCAAAATTTTTCAAACAGGGAAAAGATCAAATTCACGCTCCTTAAGGCTCTCCCACATGTAAAACATTGGTGGGAAACTTACTAAGAGAAAATTTCCAAAGAGGAGTCTGGAATGTTTGAGGCCGAACCCAGTTGGGAATCTTTCGTAGATGTCGTCAATGAACAATATTACCCTATTGGCAACTATGAAGACCAGTACATGAGAAAGACCATGTTGCATCAAGAGAGGGGCCAAGTAGTGCCCAAATTTACCAATACCTTCCATACCTTTTGCACCAAGTTGGGTATCAAAGATTTTGAGTGAAATTTGGTTTTGAAATACTGTGGGGATCTACACATGTACATCAAAACCGAAATGGAGTTTCTGGACATCTCATCGCTGAGAGATTCTTATCAATATGCTATCAAAATCGAGCAGAATTTAAGCACCAGAACAAATGGGACTTTGGGTCTGAAAATACACAACAACCAAAGTATGATAAAGATGTCCCTAAAAAACATCCTCCCGAAAACCAGTGCAAGATACAATAAAAGATGGGTAAGGGAAAGACAAAGAATGACACTAGAAAGTGGTGTGATTTCCACAAAATTCCCTGGCACAACACAGATGAATGTCACTCAAAACAGTCATTGGTGGTTGAGATCAAAGACAAAGAGCTGAACCTAGATTCAAAATCCGATTATGAAAATAATGGAAGGAGATAGACCATCGACGCAAACCCCACTGCCACTATCACAACCAAAACAATCCAACCGGAAACACCAATAGATCTTGAAGAGGGGGAGTGCTTCTTCCATTAAAAAATGTGGGTGAAGGGATCCCATTTCATTTCATTGTTTACAGCAGAATCCAAAAGAACCTCATTTCGGTAGAGGCCATCAAACAATTGGGATTTCCAACAACACCACACCTGGAACCATACAACATCGGGTGGCTACGCCAGGGACGAGATCTCCGTGTCAACCAACAATGAATCCTGTCCTATGACTTCAAGCCCTTCAAGGATTAGGTATTGTGTGATTTTTCCCCATTGGATGTATATGATGTTCTTTTGGGCTAGCCATATATGTGGAAGCACCATGTTGTTTATGAGTCTTGACCCTGTAGTACCATTGTTACTCTCAGGGCTCATCTATATAGGATACCAGAGGAATTTTCGACTACTGTTTCGACACAACAGTGCAACAAAGTTGTCTCTCATATGAAAATTTTTATCTTCTTCATGATTCGGGTAGGAAGTGAACAAAAGGACATTATGACCACTACGGCCTCAGTTCCATCCCCCTCTATCCAACAAAAGCAGGTCAAAATAATTGAAGTAAAGCACAAATATTCCTTCTACACATAGTCATCTCATGCAATCAAACTGGTTAACAAGGTCCAACCCCTCCAACATCAGGTTTGCGACAACCTTACACAAACCAAGCAACGCAATGTCTCCAACAAGGCAAGCAGCTCACCAAGCTTCATACTCAAAAAATGCTTTCCCATCTCCCACAGGAACTCAATGCAATGGAGACCATTGCTTCCTAAGGGGGGAGGATTGATCCAGATGGATATTAGTGGCCACCCACCTATTCCAGCTGGATGACATGGATTTTTCATCATTGGCAGTTATTTCCTAGATTTTTGAGTCCTAAACTTCTGGGGTCTTTTTGAGGCCCTAAACAACGTTTTTGGAGCTCGCCACAGTCAATGTGAGGAAGGAGTAACATTTTGTTGGCATAATGTGTAGTCCTCGAATATAATTTTGCAATGAGCTATCGTGCGTCTAAAACTAAGATCGTATGTAAACGTTACGACCCTGGGAAGTTGTTGTACCAACTCACCTAATCGGGGCCCACATGACTTTTGGCGCTTCATCTTCGCATTGGGGCCGCAAATTTTTTGGCTTTTCATCTTCTGGAGGCTAGGTTTTTAGATGTTTTAGGGTTCCTCCATTTATGTTAAAAATGCCTTTTGAACCTCATTGTACTCATCTTCTTGCGAATGAGCGCAGTCGTCACATATCTTCTCAGAGATAAGCTGCCACCATTCTAGCGAGTCTTTCACTCTATAATTTTATAGTTCTGTACATTTCACTCATTAATAAATTTTTTGTGTTACTATATATATGTGCCTCTTTTTATATATCTGATATATCTTTGTTACATTATTGGATCTGTTGCAATATATCGGTATATTTCTTTATTATATCTCTGCTCTCATTTCATGCTCAAAATAATATGGATCAGTGGTATCAAAGCAGGCTACTCTTGGTCATTTTTTAGTGCATGCCCCCGACGAGTTATGAGTATAGAAAGTTGGGTCTCAAGCTTGTAGCTCTTAAGGATAATCACTTTCACACGCCCAAAAAACCATTCATGGCGGAAGAAACAAAAAACGACGGAGCAAAAGATTCTATTAATTTTTTGCTGGAGCAAGATCTCACGCGATAGAGGGATGAAATGATGGATAATTTTTCCCAAATTATTCAATGCCTGCCTATAATAGTAGACATGTCTTCATCAAGAAGATATTTTGGAGGCATCACTCCTTTCAAGGTACAAATTAATTTTGATATTCTCGTATTTGAAGGTCAGATAGATGCGTATGCTCTGGAAAAATGGTTAAATCTGCTATAAGTTTATTCCCGTATTTTGATAGGGAAAATATCACCTTCGCTCTCCTTAAGGCTTTCCCACATTTCAAACATTGGTGGGAAACTTACTGCGAGAAAATTTCCATAGAGGATTCTGGAATGTTCGAGGTCGAACCTAGTTGGGAATCTTTTGTAGATGTCATCAAGGAATAATATTACCCTATTGGAAACTATGAATACCAGTACATGAGATGGACCATGCTGCACCAAGAGAGGGGCCAAGCAGTGCCATAATTCACCAATACCTTCCATACCTTGTGCACCAAGCTGGGTATCAAATATTCTGAGTGAAATTTGGTTCAGAAATATCATGGGGCTCTACATAGGTACATCCAAACTGAAATGGAGTTTATGGAAATCTAATCGCTTGGAGCTACGTATCGATATGTTGTAAAAATCAAGCAGAAATTTAAGCACCAAAACAAACGGGAATTCGGGTCTGCAAATCCGCAACAACCAAAGTATGATAAACATGACCCTAACAAACAACATCCTGAAAACTATTCCAAGACATAGGAAAAGAAGCGTAAGGGAAAGACAAAGAGTGACACTCAAAAGTGGTGCAATTTCCACAAAATCCCCCGTCACAACACGGATGAATGTCGCTCAAAAAATTCATTGCTGGCCGAGATCAAATACAAAGAGATGAACCTGGATTTAGACTCTGATTCAGAAAATAATGGAAGGAGACATATTATCGATGCATAAGCCATTTCCAATGTCACAACCACAACAATCCAACCAAAATCACCAGTAGATCCTGAAGAGGGGGTGCACCTCTTCCATTCATAGATGTGGGTGAAGGGGATACCGTTGCATTTAATTATTGATAGAGGAAGCCAAAATAGCCTCATCTCAATAGATGTTTTCAAATAGTTTGGATTTCCAACAACACCACACCCACAACCATACAACATCGGGTGGCTTTGCTAGGGATGATATCTTCGTGTGAGCCAACACTGTCGTCTGTCCTATGGCATCAAGTACTTCAAGGATGAGGTATTGTTTGATGTTTCCTCGCTAGACGTCTGTGATGTTATTTTGGGCCAGCCATATATGTGAAAGCATCATGTTGTTTATGAGTCTTGATCCTGTAGTGTCATTGTTACTTTGGGGGCTCATCTGTACATGATACAAGAGGTAGGTCCAAATATTATTTCAACACAACAGTGCAACAAATTTATCTCTCATACAAAGAATTTTAGCTTCTTCATGATTCAGGAAGGAAGTGAACATAAGGATACTATGAACACTACGTCCTCGGTTCCATCCCCCTCTATCTAGCAGAAGAAGGTCGAAAAAATTGAAGCAAGGAACAAAGATTCATTCTACACATAGTCATCTCATGCAATCAAACTGGTTAACAAGCTCCAACCCTTCCAACATCAAGTTCGCGACAACCTTCCACAAACCAAGAAACACAACATCTCTAGCAAGGCAAGTAGCTCACCAAGGTTTAGACTCAACAAATGCTTTCCCATATCCCACGGGAATTCAACGTAATGGAGACCATTGATTCCTAAGGGGACATGATTGATCCAGATGGATATCGATGGCCACCCACCTATTCCAACTGGCTCACATGCATTTTTCATCATTGGTAGTTATTTCCTATATTTTTGAGTCCTAAAATTTTGGGTATTTTCGAGTCCTAAACTTTTGGGTCATTTTGAGGCCATAAAAACATTTTTGGAGCTCGCCACAATCAAATTGTAGACGAAGTCACAGTTTGATAACATAATGTGTAGTCATTGCATAGAGATTTCCAATGGGATACCGTGCACCTAAAACAAAGATCGTATGCAAAAGTTACGACCCCAAGAAGTTGTTGTACCAACTTACCCCATCGGGGCCCACATTACTTTTGGCACTTCATCTCTACAATGGGGCCATAAATCTTTTGGATTTTCATCTTCCGGGGGCTAGGTTTTTGGATGTTTTAGGCTTTTTCCATTTATGTTAAAAAGGCCTTTCGAACCTCATTGTACTCATCTTCTTGTGAATGAGCACAACCGTCACATCTCTTCTCAGAGATAAGATGCCACCATTCTAGCAAGTCTTTCACTCTGTAATATTCACAGTTCCGTACATTTCACTCATTAATCTAAATTGTGTATTAATGTATATATATGCCTCTTGTTATATATATGATATATCTCTGTTACATTATTGGATGTCTTACAATATCTAGGTAAATTTCTTTATTATATCTCCACTCTTGTTTCGTGCTCAAAATAATATGGATCAATGGTATCAGAGCATGATGCTTTTGTTTGTTTTTCAGTGCATATCCCCAATGAGGTTTGAGTATAGAATTTGGGTCTCGAGCTTGTCTCTCTTTAGAAAAATCAATCTCGCATGCCCAAGAAACCATTCATGGTGGAAGAAAAGAAAAACGACGGAGCATAAGATTCTATCAAATTGTTGTTGGAGGAATCTCTCATGCGACAAAAAGAGGAAATGCTGGAGAACTTTGAACAAATTCTTCGATGCCTACCTATAACAATAGATAAATCTTCATCAAGCAACCACTTTTGAGGCACTGCTCCTTTCAAGGTAAAAATTAATTATGATATTCCCGTATTTGAAGGTCAGATAGATGTGGATGCTCTGTAAACTTGGTTAAATCTGCTAGAAGGTTATTTCTCTGTGCACAATTTTTCTTACATGGAAAAGATCACCTTCTCACTCCTTAAGGCTCTCCCACATGTCAAACATTGTTGGGAAACTTACTGCAAGAAAATTTCCACAGAGGAGTCTATAATGTTCGAGGTCGAACTCAGTTGGGAAGATTTTGTTGATGTCGTCAAGGAACAATATTACCCTGTTGGAAACTATGAATACCAATACATGAGATGGACCATGCTGCACCAAGAGAGGGATCAAGCAGTGCCATAATTCACCAATACCTTCCATACCTTATGCGCCAAGCTGGGTATCAAATATTTTGAGTGACATTTGGTTCTAAAATACGATGGGGCCATACACAGGTACATCCAAACCAAAATGGAGTTTCTGGACATATCATCGCTAGGAGCTACTTATCGATATGCTGTCAAAATCGAGCAGAAATTTAAGAAACAAAACAAATGGGACTTTGGGTCTACAAATCCGCATAAAAAATAGTATTATAAATATGTCTCTAACAATCAGCCTCATGAAAACCAGTCCAAGACACAGGAAAATAAGGGTAAGGGAAAGACAAAGAATGACACTCGAAAGTGGTGTGATTTCCACAAAATCCCTTGGCACAACATGGATGAATGTCCCTCAAAACAATCATTGGTGGCTGAGATCAAAGACAAAGAGCCAAAATTGGATTCATAATCTGATTCAGAAAATAATTGAAGGAGACAGATCATCGACGCAGACCCCAATGCCATTGTCGCAACCACAACAATCCAACCAGAAACACCACTAGATCCTGAAGAGGGGGAGTGTCTCTTCCATTCATAGATGTGGGTGAAGGGGATCACATATCATTTCATTATTGATAGCAGAATCCAAAAAAATCTCATCTAAGCAGAGGTCGTCAAACAATTAGGATTTCCAACAACACCACACCTGTAACCATATAACATTAGGTGGCTTCGCCAAGGATAAGATCTCTATGTCAGCCAATAGTGCCGCATGTCCTATGACATAAATCCCTTAAAGGATGAGGTATTGTGGGATGTTTCCCTATTGGATGTCTTTGATTATCATTTGGGCCAGCCATATATGTGGAAGCACCATGTTGTTTATGAGTCTTGACCCCATAGTGTCATTGTTACTGTGGGGACTCAACTCTACATGATACCAGAAGTAGTCTCGACTACTGTTTTGACACAACAATGCATCAAAGTTGTCTCTCATATGATGAAGTTTAGCTTCTTCGCGATTCGAGTAGGAAGTGAACAGAAGGACGCTATGACCACTATGGCCTTGATTCTAGCCCCCTCTATGCAAAAGAAGCATGTCGGAAAAATTGAAGCAAAGCACAAAGATTCTTTCTACACACAATCATCTCTTGTAGTTAAACTGGTTAACAAGGTCCAACCCCTCTAAAATCAGGTTCGTAAAAACCTTCCACAAACCAATAAACACAATGTCTTCAACAAGGCAAGCAACTCACCAAAGTTCAGAATCAAGAAACGCTTTCCCAACTCCCACAGGAAATTAACACAATGGAGACCATTGCTTAGTAAGGGGAGAGGATGGATCCAGATGGATATTAGTGGCCACTGACCTATTACAACTGGCTCACATGTATTTTTATCATTGGGAGTTATTTCCTAGATTTTTGAGTCATAAACTTCCAGGGCCGTTTTGAGGCCCTAAACAAAATTTTTGGAGCTGTTACACCTCAAAATTACTCACTCCGATAGTGTCGCAAGTGTTGTAAGTGTCGCATCTTGTCCACAAGTGTCGCATCTTGACCACAAGTGTTTCAAGTGTCACAAGCACTATACTGCCATATTGCATATGTCATGCCTCTAATGACATCATAAAGAAACTTAAGACACCTCAAAGGTTAGTTTGGAAGAAGAGAAATCACTTGACAGGAAGTACAAGCATTTTGACATTGAGAAAACCACAAAAAAATGGATTTTGGAGAGGAGCGCTCCCCTACCCACTATCAGGGAGTGCTGGCGCTCCCTGAGCCTCTTAAGGGGAGTTCTTGAGCGCCCTGTGCACCCTTTTGGGGGAGTGCTACCCTTTTTTTGGCAAATTCTGGGTTTGTTGAGGCAAATAAGGGAAGAATCCCTCAATTCCTAAAGGTAGTTGGATTCAAATAGATGGTCAAGGCATGATCTTAGGGAATATCCTCAACTGAAGGAGAGGAATCATCAACTTATCCCAAAGATCTCTCAAGTGGTTGGACCTCTCTAAGGTTATATAAGGAGGCCTTCTCATGGTGAAAGGTAGAATTACAATTAAGAATTACATCAAACTTATGATCTCATGAGTGAGATGTCATCAAAGTAATCAATGGAGATTGATTGAGCAAAGGGGTTGGACAAGGAGAACTGGAAGAGGCTACTACACCTTCATTCAAAGGATTGTAAGTGTTTTACTTGTTCTCATTAATACAATCAATGCTTGCCCTTCTTTCAAACTTATGCTTGTTCCATATGAGTTTGTCTATAGTAGGTGGATCTATGTTTGAGATAATCTCAGTAGAGTAGGAAGTATTTTTTACCTTTGTTCGCTTATAGGGCCTATTAGGGAGTTCAATATCAAAGCTTAGCCAGGACTTTGCAAGGAAAAACGTCGCTTATAAGGTACATATCTTTCTCCTTCTCTTTTATTCATTAGCTTGATTAGATCTAAAAAGAAGTCAATGTCCATGTTAAGAACTTTCTGTCTTGGCAATAGGAGTCTAGAGGCCAAGAGGGAATCCACTTGTCCACAGGGGGATTCACCTATAACAGAAATTGGTGACTCCACTGGGGAGGAGATCTGATTTTTGTTTCCATTCCTAGATCTTGTTTTGGCCCTTTTCCCACTGATTTGATCTTCTCTGCATTGTCTTTTTTATTCTTAGATTTTTTTGATTTCCTCATTATGTCATCAGGATCACCCCGATTGACTGAATTTCATTGATTTTTTTTAATTTCTGGACCTTTTTCTGAGTTTTTGGAGCAGAGCGCCCCCCTCCTGTTGCTGTCAGAGTGATATCACTCCCCTGTAGCCTTACACAGAGCGCTGGAACACTCTGGTTCCCCTTACACTAGAGTGTTATCCCATTTTTGTGAGAAATTCTCCATAATTTTCATCTTCTGAAGCTATTTCTGGGTTTTGGCATTTGCTCAGGGTCCCATACTCTCAGTCCATCTTGATATTAGCTTTCAAACACCCTTATTTCTGAGAATTCATCCTCTTTTGTTTGGGATTTTGACATCTTATTTCCTTGCCTTGAAGCCACTCTTTGTATTTGCTGACCTAGAGTTAACTTGCTATTTTCTTTTCCTTTATCTGACCGAGTGAAAACTTTTGTGAGGAAATCCAAAGGTCTGTGAAATTTTCATTTGATATTTGAGGTCAACTTTCCATCATTTCTCTTTTGTTTGAGGTTTTTGGTTCTTGTTTTCAATTTGGTTATCCTTGTCCTTCTTGTCTATTTCACGACGAGAGTGTATTTTTTGTTTTGTGTGAAGTTTGCTTCTGATTGTTTAATCTTGAAGTCTGATTGACATTTAGAAGTCTTGCATCTCATTACCATTCACATATAAGAAAAATGACATATTTTAGTGATTGGTTTGGATATTAGAAGGCATTTCTGAAATTTTTAGCATTGCATCGGATTTGAGTGAGAAACAAATTGATTGAGGACATTGCGTATTAGTGTTTGATAGTGAAAATTTTTTTCTCTCTTTCCCTTAAATATCCATTCATCGAAAGAAACGATTGCTTATTATCTTCTTGTGCATTTTTGGGAATTGAGTCATCATACCATCAGTTTCATTGTCATACACCCTTTGAGTAAAGAACAACCATAAAATCAAAGCTAATTAAAAATTATCTAGAACATTTTTGTTCTTAGGATCTTCCACCAACATTAGACTAGGATTAACACTTTGGATTAAGCTGTGAGTACAACTCTCCAAAGTTTTCAAAATGAACATTAGCATCCTAATATAGGGAGAATCAAATCCAATTGTGGATTTCTGGGATCCCCCTCTGACACAGGGGTTACACCCGAGGTCGCATTCGGGTGAGTTACGGAGATTATCCCTCTATGGTTCAACTGTTTGTAGTGGTCAGTTCGTATATTGGGGGTCACTTGAAGGTATACCCATGATTATGTGTGGGAGCCTCTCGAGTTGATTTCGGACTTGTTATCCTGCCCATACGTTTAGATCAGACTGTCGACTATACCCTCCCAGGGGTTGACTGCGCATTGGTGTCCGTAGTTGCCATAATCCTTAGGTACTTACATGAGGTGAAAGTGAAGGGAAGTCTCACTGTACCTGGGATAGACATTGGTCAAACTCACTCGGGCTCCTTGGAGGGTAAATCCACAATTACTGCGTGGAATCTTGCACCAAGGTGAAAGTGTGTTAAGCAGGTCACCATTGTAATTGTTCCACCATATCCTAGCCCCTTCTTGACTTGATCNGCTATTTCTTTTTGTTAGTTGGCCCTAGATTTTCATCATGTAATGTTTTTCTCCAAAATTAAGCCTGTAGCTGATAAAGGTCTTCGCCAATCACATAGGATGCAAGGGATGCCTCCGGAAGGCTACTAACCCTTACCTCCTAACCCTCCATAAGACAACTACCGTGGAGAGGTAGAAAATCAATCTGATGCTGGAAGTGTTGTTGCTCCTTCGTTAGATAACTCAGAAGGCGCTTTGGTTATGGTTGAGGATCCTACTCCTCGCACTACATCTATGTTGGTAACCCCTCTCAAACCACTTTTTCTTCGTTTAGACTCCCTTGGGAACGTCATAGACAAAGAGGTCCCACAGTTACCCGAGAGAGATTTTACCGAAACATATATGGGATCCACAGAACCAACCTTTGGTGATGAGTATACGACTCCTATTTGTCCTACCACTACAGTAGATAAAAATCCCACAACTGCTCATTCTGTATGGAGGAATTCATCAGGACGCGATCTCTATGAGCATTTTGAGTCCTTTCGACAACCCTTTAATCCTCATGAACCTCCTGTTGAAAGTGGACCATCTGGTAAAACTATGAATCACCCCATCGATTAGGTCATTAAACCTACTGTTGTATAAACACAAGTCTATCATAATGTTGGACTCATCACCTCTACTCATTCCCAAGGCACTTCGATCCCTACCTCCGCTTTTACGAACTTTCACTCTACAACTCCACATGTTGCGCATGATCCTGCTAGGACATCTTTTCACCTGAGAATGCAGAACCTTTCCAACCAAATACAACCGACTGGAGGGAAACCATAATCTAGGGGACCTATTCCTCTTGGAATACCATCATCCTATAGCGAGCCTAACCCTCCTAGGGGACAACCCCCTTTTCATGTTCTTCCCGGAGGGAAACCTCCCTTTGCCAGTCATACCCCGGTCGTTAATCCACCACTGGTAGGGGGGAAACCTTTTTCTACTGGAAACCCTTCACAATCCTGGGGAGTATCTTCCAGAGGCACATTTACCCAACCCCATGTTGGGGGGCACTCATATCATAACCCATAATGAGGAGTATCAAATCCTGTTCCTTTTGGACCATCTTATGGACAATCTTATCCGGGCGGCATCCCAAACACCACCTGGAGTCCTCAAGGACACCAAAATTATCCTCCCCATGGGTCTAATGTGTATCCGCCTCCAGGATCTACTCCTTACCCTCCTTAAGAGCAGACTGTTCATCCTCTTTCTGGGCAAACAAATCACCTGGCTTATAATGCTCATAACCCACCGGGTTATGCAAATGTTTCTCATCCATCATCGAATCTTGTTTATCCTGGTCAGAAACAACCATATGTAGGAGGACCTACTGGTTACAACTATCCACCTAACCCAGTTTATGGTCCTACTGGTGTTCCTATGCCACACCAGTATCATCTGCAAATTAACCGACAACTACCTTTCCTTGTGACTCTGGATCTCCCAGACCTGTCTCGGTTAACTAATGATCCTATTTTTCATTCACCAGTTTGGCTAGTTATTCTAGCTAAACTTCCTTCTGATATTCCGAAATTTGACAGAAAATCTAGCAAAAATCCATACAACCATGTGATGAATTTCCATTTGTGGTGTTCATCAAACTCCCTCATGGATGATTCTATATGTTTGCGTCTTTTCCAGCTAACACTTACTAGCTCTGCAACAAAGTGGCATATTGAACTACCACATGCTTCTTTTCATGATTTCAACTCCCTTGCCATGTCTTTCCTCATGCACTTTCAACTATCTATTTGCTACGAGACGGGTACTGAACTCTTGACCTCCCTTCATCAAACTAACTCCGTGCATATCTCTGACCATATTCATGAGTGGAGACGACGAAGAAGGATGATCAAGGTAATCATTCCTCACATATTATTGGTAGAATGGTTTACTAAATCACTTTTACCCCTGATCGCTCGTGATGTCGCTATGGGTGGTGCGGTCACCGAGGAAGAAACCATTTCTCGGGCTCAGTACTTACATTTGGTTTATTCACAATCTGGTACTTTGTATGATTTTCTTCCAAATGATGCTCGAGCTAATACCGATCCATCCAAGCCATCATCCTCATCTCATGTGGATGGTGTTATTGGTTCCATCAAAACTCAATCTACTTTCCAGTCGACCACACTCTCCTCTACCTCCTCCCAAACTCAGATCTCTAAGGTGAATGCAGTTCAATCTACCCCTTGACAACAATATGGAGGTAAGAAGAAGACAAAAAATAAATCAAAAAATACAAACAACAATGAACAACCAAAAAATCAAGCTCATACACCTGCTACCGAAAAGCATCCATAATGGAAATTGAAATTCCCATGTATCATTTGTGGTG
>JASDQU010228033.1:3590-17275 GCA_032191745.1 Picea mariana | reverse complement strand
CCAAACTCTTCTCTTTCTGATCCTTGGACCTGTTCATCTTCATCTTCAACTGTATCTTTTATTCTTGGTTCAGCACTGCTTACATTTCTGACTGGGATTTCTTCATCAACTTTTATATCTATACAATCAACTAGCTTGTGTAGTCTCTTATTGTAGCATCTGAACCCTTTACTATTTTTAGAATAACCCAAGAAGATACCTTCATCAGCCCGGTCATCATATTTGCCAATATTTTCATCATTGTTCTTGATATAACATTTACTCCCGAAAACTTTAAAATGCTTGATTGAAGCAGGTCTTCCAAACCAAATTTCATAAGTGGTCTTGTCACTGTGTGGTATGAGATGAGCTTTGTTAAGGATATGAACAGCTGTATGAATTGCTTCCACCCAATATGTCTGAGGTATGTTCCTTTCATTCATCATTGATCTTTCCATTTGTTGTACTGTCCTATTATGCCTCTCAACAACTCCATTTTGCTGTGGAGTCCTTGGAATTGTGTACTCTCTTTTAATCCCATGCTTATCACAGAAATATTTGAAGTTCCCTAGACTGAACTCTTCTCCCCTTTCAGACCTTACTGCCTTTAATCTTTTTCCTGTTTGATTCTCAGCCAGAGCCTAAAATACTTTGAATTTTTCAAATGCTTCAGATTTTTCTTTCAAAAAGGCAACCCAAGTTAGTTTAGAATAGTCATCAATAATCAACATAAAGTAATTTTCTTTTCCTGTACCTTCTTTCCTTGATGGACCACATAGATCCATATGTACTAACTAGAGAGGTTTTTCTATTGAAGGAAAGTTTTTATATTTGAACTGAGTGCGAGTAAGCTTTCCTATCTGACAGGATTTACAAACAGAGTCATATGGCTTTGATATCTTTAGACGATCTTTTACTGCCCCATTGTTTCTGAGTTTGATTATGTGATCAAAATTTAGGTGACCGAGTCTCCTATGCCACAACCAACTTTCATCATATTTGCTTAAGTGGCATTCTTCTTCTTCTTCTTTTAAAACATAGACATTGTTTTCTGTTCTTATACCTTTTGCCACTAGCTGACCTGAATCCACAGTTTTTATTCTACAGTCTTTAGAGGTAAAAACAACTTCACACCCTCAGTCACAGACTTGACTGACACTAAGCAGATTATGTTTCAAATCTTCTACAAACAACACATCTTGAGATTTTCTTTTTCCGTTACACAAACCTACAATTCCTTTACCTTTTACCTTTCCTGGTGCATCATTTCCAAAAGTTACATTCCCTGATTTGCTATCACTTAGAGTTAGAAACTTACTTTTGTATCTAGTCATGTGTTTGGAGCATCCACTGTCAATATACCAGGGATTCTTTTTCCTTTGGGCTGATAGCACTAGTCCACACTTGTCATCTACTTTCTTCTTCCAAACTTTGACATTTTTAGTAGTGGGGATCAAATCTGAATTGTATTTCCTTAAGCGACAGTCTGCAGCTTTATGACCATAATTATGATAGTTGTAACATTCAGGTTCACTGAATAATAGATCATAACGATTGTTATGCTCATATCTGTTGTTGTGTTTCACCTGTGTCCTTCTCCCAGTCATCACATGATTTATAATNCCTTAAGTGACAGTATGCAACTTTATGACCATAATTATGACAGTTGTAACATTCTGGTTCACTGAATAATAGATCATAACGATTGTTATGCACATATCTGTTGTGGTGTTTAACCTGTGTCCTTCTCCCAGTCATCACATGATTTATAATCTGTGATTGTTTGTTGCTTGGCTGTCTCAATCTTTGTTGTGGAAGATAGTTATTCATTGAATATCTTGATTGCTCATATCTAAATCTTAAAGAACAGTTTATAGCTTTGTGACCAAAATTAGAGCAGAGAAAACAATAACCATAGAAAAAATCTTTGTACCTTGAAAAAGTCTGTCTTCTTTGAGGAGGTCGACTTCTGTCATGCCAATAATCTTTCTGGTCTACAAATTCAGTTCTGGGGCTTTTTCTTTCATTTCTTCTTGGTGGCTGATTTTCCTTCTTTGTTTCTGCAGAGTGACTGTTGTCAATGTTTGAGGATTTGACAAACTTGATAGATTCTGTATTACTTGGATGATTACTACTTGATCCTTCTTCATATCCCAATCCAACTTTCGACTTTGAATTTCTTTGCTGATTTAGAATGGAGGTTAATTCTTTTGAGGCTTTAATACTTGACAGATTTTGATGATACAATCCTTTAAATTTCTCCATTTCTTTTCTAGTTTTTACTATTTCTTCTTCTAAGACTTCACACCTGACTTTCTTCTCTGACAATTGTTGTTTCAGTATGTCTTCTATTTTCTTTGCCTCTTCTAATTCCACTTTCAACAGAGCAAAGTCTTCATCAGGTTTTTTATTGTCTTTCTCGAACTGTGTCAACAATTGTTTTTGCTTTCTGTTCTTAGTTCTAAGTCTATCAATTTCTTCCAGTGCACTGATCAGTTCTCCTTCCAAATCAACCATAGCTTCTTTATCATTATCATCACTACCTGTTCTTTTATTATCATAATCCTCCTTGGCCATAAGCATGAATTCATTTGCCTTATCTTCACAGGATGAGTCACTATCGGTGTCTTATGAGGAATTGTCATTATTTGCAACCAAACTTTTCTTCTTATTATATTTCTTGTATTTGTACTTCTTTTCATCATCAGAGTTCTGATCATTTTTCTGATGGAGACACTTAGATGAAAAATGACCTATCTTTCCACAGTTAAAGCATTTGAAGGGCAACTTCCCTTGATATTTTCCTGATCCTTTCTTTAACCTTCTCACAAATTTNTGTCTTATGAGGAATTGTCATTATTTGCAACCAAACTTTTCTTCTTATTATATTTCTTGTATTTGTACTTCTTTTCATCATCAGAGTTTTGATCATTTTTCTGATGGAGACACTTAGATGAAAAATGAACTATCTTTCCACAGTTAAAGCATTTGAAGGGCAACTTCCCTTGATATTTTCCTGATCCTTTCTTTAACCTTCTCACAAATTTTGCCTCGATATCATCTAATTCTGAATCAGTATTCTTGTCTGCTTTAAAAGATGCTTCTCTAGTACTAGATTTATCTTTGTTAATTCTCATTTCATATGCAGTTAGAGTTCCTAGAAGTTGATCAATGGATAGAGTTTTAAGATCATTTAATTATTCTATTGCAGAGACTTTTGGATTAAATTTATCAGGCAGAGATCTTAAAATCTTCTGAACTAAGAGTGAGTCATCAAACTTCTCACCAAGACCCTTCATGGCATTTAAAAGTTCTTCAACTCTTAAAAAATACTTGCTAATTGTTTCATCTTCATTCATTTTTAGTTGTTCAAATTTCAATCTGTATGTTTGAAGTTTGGCATCTTTTACTTTCTCATTTCCTTCATAACTGCTAATAAGTTTATTCCACATTTCTTTGGCAGTATCAAGATGCATCACCTTTACAAACTCATCTTCAACCAGTCCATTCAAGATAACATTCATCCCCTTAGCATTAAAACTAAACTCTAACTTATCATCCTTGGAGGCTAGCACAACAAGCTTTGTATATCCAGTCTCTACTACATCCCAAACATCAGCACCCAAGGCCATTAAGTATGTTCTCATTCTAATCTTCCAGAAGGAAAAATTTGTTCCATCAAACAGAGGGGGATTAGAAGCTGAAGTCCCTTCATGACTTGTCATGTTTAAGCTTACAAATCTACCTTTGAATAAAATGAACCCGCTCTGATACCAATTGTTGAAATTACTAAGACAACTAAGAGGGGGGTGGTGAATCAGTTGTAATTGAGTTTAAACAATTTTAAGTCTATTAAAACATTATTAATCTTTCTTCAAGTGATCATCAACAATATACAACATATGGACAGTAAAAGTAAAGAGAATCAGTCACACATAAGGTATACACAGAGACAAATTTTCACGAGGAAACCCATAAAGGGAGAAAACCTCTTCTTCTTCGAAATGATAGGCAGTCTTTTAAGTTCTGTACATCACCTATAATTGAGCACCAAATCAATATGAGGCTGCTACCTCTGTTTTACAAGCTGCAACTTGTTTGAGAGCACCAACTCTCTGGTTTCTCTATCACCCACTAGAAGGAAGAACCAACTCCCTTAATGTTCCAGCACCAACTGGATGGAAGCACCAACTTCCAGTTACACAGGCTCCAACCTGTATAACAGAGAAAACTTGTTCTCCCTTGCACCACCCTGCCACCCTGGTTTCTCTGGCTGCAACCAGATGAAAGCTACAACTTCCTGTGTTCAAGTTATCGCTTGAACCTCTGAGTACAACAGTCCTCCAGAGCACCTCCCAACCTCCCTAAAATATGAATGAATAAATAAACAGTCAACTACACAGATAAATCAATTCTTACCAATCTTTCTTTGTTCTGTAAATCTGGTCTTCTTCTAACTGTTCTGCAATTATTTTCTTCTGTCATTCTACTCTGCTTCAAGTTTTCTTCATCATCTGTTACTCTTCCCTGAGTTTCATCTCACACTGTGCATATTCTCCATCTCACTCTGCACTCTATGATTTTCCCTTTCTTACTGTTTAATGCATTTTTCATATAGAACAACAAAAAAACAAAAAAAATGTTGTCTGTCTCATTTTCTTTTATACACACCCACATCGGTTCAACTTCCCATCACTTTAGGCAAAAAGGAAGACAACTGTCTGAGCAACTGAAACTCCAACTTATCGACAATCATGAGTCCATTTCGCTAACAGATTCGAAACTAAGGAGTTAACTGAGAGAGAGAACAATAACCCTCTGATCAACACTTGATCTGATGGTTCAGATCATTCCATGATTTCACATATCGTGATTTCGACATTTCTGATGTTCAATGTTCTTATCACTTAAAAATCCCGATCCACGAAACTCCGTAATGGAGTCGGATCAACGGTCTAGATCACATCTTGATCTGACGGTTCAGATTCAGTCAAGATTTCACACATCGTGATTTTGACATTCTTGACGTTCAGTTTTTTTGTCACTTAAAAGTCTTGATCCATGAAACTCCGTAATGGAGTCTGATTAACGGTCCAGATCAGATCTTGATTCAACGATTGCAAATGAATCATGATTTCGCATATCGCGATTTCGACATTCTTGTTGCATTGTTTTCTTGCCTCTCCATGTTGCGATTCACGAATCTCCGATATGGAATTGGATCAATGGTCCAGATATGATCTTGATATGACGGTTGCAATTACGTCGCGATTTCGCATATCGCGAAATCGGGATTCCTGTGGTTAATAATATTTGACATGTCCAACACTCGATCCGCGAAATCCTTACATGGACTGGAATCAACGATCTAGATTCAACCTTAATCTGATGGCTCAGATTAAATCGTGATTTCACATATAGCGATTTTGAGAGGTTAGGGAACATCGTTCCTTTGACTCTTCAGTCAGTGAATTGACGATCTTTCCCCACGTGTCCTGCCTAATGATGGATGGTCCTCCTTCTTTCGGGATTTTGTGAGGCCCGCTACTCCTTGCACTTTAAAGAACGTGCAGGTTCTCTTTGATCCAACGATGGTCGGGTCCGGTGGTTGGATCTAATGTCTGAGATCTATCCTCCTCTTCAGCACTCTTCTTGTCTACATTCAGATCTGATGGCCCTCGTTCTTTCGAGAATTTTGAATGGGATCCAACGATCATAAATTCTTCTCAAACTTTACGGGCCTTCGATCATTCGATCAATGTTGTGTTGCCTTCGATCATTTGATATTCCTGAACTTAGCTTATGTTTGCCTGTCGGTTACAAACTTCCTGTACTCATGCCATCTTCATTGTTGTACTTGCCATCAATGACAAGCATTCATTGTCTGTTAAATATTTTCCATTCGTTGTCTGTTAAATATTTGCCAACAGGCACTTGTGCCCAACTGCAATTCTGGGTGAATGAGAACAAAAGTTACCCTGTCTGAACCCTTTTTCAATGCACTCCTTGCGGACAACTTCAACTGCACTCCTTGCAGGAACTCTTGTTTAGATAGAGAAACAATTGAAACTCATTCCTACTTCCTTTCAGACTTCAAACTCAAAACATGAAATCCTAAACACAACATATAAAGCTATTATAACATGAAGCAACCATTCATGAGCATACATTCAACATACATACACAGAAAACAAACACGAAACCATGAATTTGAATCAAACTCTTTCTATTAATCCAAATATCTGTACATGGGTGTTCTTACACAGCTCTTTGCTTCTCTTCTATGCTATTATTCCTGCTTCAATAATGTTACAATACACAATGAGGGTGTCTATATCCCGTTTCCCTCTTGCGCTCTAAAAACTGTCTAATCTAGAATTGAATTCTATCTACTTTACATTAACTACCATAAATGCCTCCATCTACTAAGGATGAGAGCGAATCTCTCAAGGTTCATTTACAATATACAAGTGTGCCTTCATTTAATTATCACATTTATGTTCGGCGCACCAACTTCAAGGTAGTTTCAAAAATTTGTGCTGGTGCT
Source organism: Picea mariana (assembly GCA_032191745.1). Classification (NCBI taxonomy): domain Eukaryota; kingdom Viridiplantae; phylum Streptophyta; class Pinopsida; order Pinales; family Pinaceae; genus Picea; species Picea mariana. The sequence goes on along the minus strand of JASDQU010228033.1, from coordinate 10,749 downwards.
TGTCCAGCTGTCTCTTTTGGCTTCCGCACTGGCTCGCTTGATGTTGGCGATGCTCCTGCATCATATATTTTGATAGGAGAGAGATCCTTTGGAATCCTAGGATCCTGTAGATGTGAGCCTGTACAACAGAGGTAGTGTGAAAGAAAAAATACTGAGACTAAGCCTTGGCTTCTCTGGCTGTAGACTGAGCATACCGAGGGATTTAGACATATCCAATTTTAAGAGCATATCAAGGGTTTTGGAATTTTTTAGAGATTTGATGACCATGTGGAAAGGATAACCCAATCCAAGATTTGTCTCTCCTCTACATAGATGACTTTAGTGATGATTCYGTAGACTAGGTTACAGAGGGAAATTAGGAGAAAATTGTTGGGGTTTTCCACCTTGTCTTCCTTCGAGTTGAAGGTGAGGAAGGTTATATTTAGATCTGGGATAAAATTRGAGTGAAGGTGAAAGYCTTCTACTAAGGCCCATGTGTCCCAAGCGATCAAGTCTTGAAGCCACCTGGTTTTGGCCTCTTCTACAGTTGTTCTAGGTGTGGATGTCATTGATGGTTGAGGGATTGTATGGTATCAAGACAGGATTGAGAGTCACGGTTGAGCCTTCTTATGCCTCCTTTATTTCTATTCAGAGAGGTAATTATGTTAAAGTATCCACCAATAATCCAATGATCATTATTGGTGATGGGGTTGCATAAATTGAATGGAGTCAAGAAAATGAAGTTTGTCAGGGATAGATTTGGGGCCATAACAATTAGTGAGAAAATGGGTTTGATAGGACCATACAACCTGGAAGGGAGATTTGAGGAAGCACTTGGTGGTAAATGACAAAGTTATTTTAGCAGGGTTCTAGATAAGGGCAAGGCCTCCTGCTACTTCGTGTGCATATAAGGCCATAGCTTGGGGTCCCTGCTAGATGCAAGAGGAAAGGGTTTGAAGAAGGACTTGGATGCATTTAGTTTCTTGTCTCATTACTATAAAGAGATTTTCCTGGAGAATTATTTGACTAGGAAGATCGTGCCTGGTTTTACCATTAAGGCCTTTGATATTCCAAGAGATGACCTTCATGAGGAATGTGGGGGGTTGAGTAGGAACTTGTCTTTCATCAAGGTAAGGCCGCCCGAGTTAATAAAAAACTCTCCCAGATATTTAAGAAGTTGTTTGTTTCTTTGTCGACCTCTTTTTCTTTTTCTTTAGGTTTTTAGGTTGAGAAAAAGAAGAGGATTTAATTCTTGTAGAAGGAACAAAGGGAATACCTTTTATTTTTGTTGTTGGGTTGCTATGAATTTTACTATGAACTAGTGAGTCCTTCAGAAGCTAAGCCTATTGCTCAATGATTGAATTCAAGTCTTGTTGCTAGTAGGAAGAATAAATGGACTTTAAGTCGAGATCCCTAAGGTCCATTTCCTTTCCATGATATGAGTCAAGTTACTCCAATGTGTCCTCGTACATGTCTTCTTTGCCTTCTTGATTGATTGCGGATTACCTTAGCTTATTACCATTGATTGTGTATTAGCTTAGCTTATTACCATTGATTGTGGATTACTTGAATATGGAAATTAGTACAAAACTAACTATGAATACTATGAATACAACTTCCTGATATGAGTAATGTATTTGATTATAATTTACTGATTACATTGGTTTGAATCTCTCATTGTGTAGTAGCCAGTGATACTGCTTCCCATTAATTCCTTAACATTCCATACTGTGAATCTCATCATGGTACCAAAACAATGATCACTATAAGGAAGTAAGTCCATTGGATAGGGATACTACTAACCTCTGCCCTATTTGTCCAGTTACAGTTAAAGGTTGGTTTATGAGCTATAACATAGGTTCATGAAGCAAACGACATGAATGTTAACTACAAAGGGCAATATATAATAAGAACTAAAGGCAATATCTTAACCTGTAATACAAGGGGAATAGATCCATTCCATTACTACGACATCAATAATACAAGAACAACTTAGCTTAAGGTTCAACAAGGTGATATCATGTTACCTATTTACCATAATCAATATGTATTGTGATATTAATCTTATCTCTTATTAACTACATGGGATATCACTAGAAAACAATGGTAATTCTTCTATGATTCAGGTAGTCTATGATTATTGTATGTTCACTAGTATGTACACTATAACTAGGAGTGATGCCCAACTTATATACGATGTCATGTTATATTAGTAATCTAACACATATGATAAGATGTATACCATTTTCTATATATGTAATATGGATCTGTATTAACTAATGGTAATGATTCTATGATTCGAGTAGTTTATGATTAAGATATGTTCACTAGTATATTCACTATAACTAGGAGTGATGCCCAACTTAGCTCCAAGTAATATGAATGATTCAAGGAATTACAATGGAATCAGATTAGACATAGGATAGTTAAAGCTCATAAGCTAACATAAGCAGAGGCTTAACATATACTATATGTGAACTAGCTAACATATATATTATATGCACAAGATAGCTCACATATATATTATATGTGAGCTATCTCTCTCTCTCTCTCTCTCTCTCTCTCTCTCTCTCTCTCTCTTACACACACACACACATATGTGTGTGTGTGTGTGAGCTAAATATTTAATTAACCCAAATATAAATTTTATTTTAAAACATATTTCCCAATAAAAAAAATTAAATTTCAGATAAAAAATGTTATAAACCATAATTATACATTGACTATAAACAACAATTCCAAAATAATATAGTAAAAATCTATTCTAACATTTATATTATAAAAAACTATTCTAACATTTATAATAATTTGGGTAAGTGCATCTATGATATCACTGTGAAAGGGTGCACAGACAAACTTAGGAAGATTCTCCTAGGTCAAGTTCACAATGAGTTGTTGAAACGTTTGACTTTCTAAACATAGATGCAAGTTCAGATTGCATTTTTTATTTTCTCAAATGAAGATGCAAGTTCAAATTGCATTTTTTACTTTCTTGAATGAAGATGCAAGTTCAAATTGCATTTCTGCTATGAACTTTCCATTGTGTTCTTATCAGTTTTCTTGGGTATCATTAATTCTATTCCATTTCTGAGTCTTCATACTTTTCAGCCTGTCTTTGTTGAAAGGAAGCTAGCTTGATTTTTGGAGGAATCGTAATTGGTATCTCAATTCATGGCATTGAAGTTATACATTTGGATTTAAAATAATATTTATTATCATTTTGTAAATGAGACATTGACATGAAATGTTCACTGCTTGTGTCTTTTTGTTACAGTGCAAAGTACTGTAACATATTTTAGTTGTGGGAAAAATTACAGTGAACATTTTCCCCGTGTTTCAAGGTTTATTTCTATCTTTTGTACGTGATATTTTGTAGATTTTAAAATTGTTCTTTCTTCTAGCTTTGTAAATGAGGTTTTGACATGAAATATTGACGTCTTTTATCAGTTTCGCTATCAATTCAAATTGACTGAACTACATATTTTGGTGTATCTATTCTGGAGGTTGAGGGAATGACTACAGTGAATATACTTCCTATAAGCATTGGAACATAGATTGGAATAGGAAGTTCATTGAATACAGGGCAGAATGGTATATTTTGAAATGATTTATATGCCACTGAAGGATCAGTGGAATAATGTAAGTCTTATTTGCAAAGTCTCATTTTAGAAGCTTCTGCATAATTTCAGTGCTTTCCTATAGAAGGACTACCATTTTGTGCTATTGGTATCTATTTGATCTGGCTACAACATGATTGTATATTGCTCAGTTTTGTAGTATACTCCCATAGTAATGAGGTATTTGATATTAATATGACCATAAACCTTTCAGAAACATAAATGTGAAGAGAAACAATCATCAAGTGTCTTCCTCGGCCTCAAAGAACACACCATTATCAATGATTGAATATGACAAAGAATGATCATCTTTGAATTCAGCAAGACGATCAATTTACTTTTAACAATCTTTTAACAATGTTATTATCATATATATACTCTTTTACCAAAATGTGACATTTGATTCTATTAGATCAAAAGATTATGAGGGTGGGGTTTGATAAAATTCTCAAACTAGAGCTTTTTACAACTCTCGGTTGAGATTTTGTTGTAAAATGAATTCATTTTTTTTAAAACTCTTAGTTAAAATAATTCTAGAGAGAGATTTTAGTCAACTAGAACTTAAAAAATTGTAGGACTCTTAGGAACCTAAAAATTCAATAAGGGTGGACTAGCTAGAAATTTTGAAGATAATATATCAGAAGTACTACTAATAGATTCATCTACTACTCCATTTTGTAATGATATAATAATTTCTATTTATTAATAATTTGCATCTAAAATTTATTACTTAAGAAATTCAGTGTTCTCAAAATCATTTGAAATGAAGATTCAATATTATCAAAATGAATGCATTTTTTTTCTCTATGTTCTTCAAATGGGTATTTTTAGGTTTTTTTTGGGAATAATCACATCAAAAATAAAAATGGTGTCCATGAAAATGTGTAAATATAATGTCACTTTTTTATATTACTCTATTTTGGTAAACAATAAAAAAAATAATGCATAAATCCAAAATATACAAAATATGGTCCATGTACTAGTGCAATCCATAGTGCAATCCATGTAGATTGTGAGCATATTTTTTACTTAAAATGAATATCCATCACTAAAAGGGTTACTTAATATCTTTACCTATAGGTCATTAGACTATCTAGGTCATTAAAAAGGTAGAAACTCACTTAGGTTAAACTCATTATCTTTACCTATAGGCCATTAGACTATAGGTCATTAAAAAAAGTATATGTATTTAATAAACAACAAATTCATCTCACTATATGTCATTAAAAAAATATGAGGTGCAAGGGTAAGAGAATTCTGTGTAAATCTTGTTTTTATATCAAAATGAATTTCTTAAGAGTTTAGAGAGGGTTGAAGTTGAAGAAACATAAAATAGATCTGTTTGAAACAATTAATATATCTATTTTTTCTAGTTAATTACGTCGATAGGTGTCCCCCCTATTGGAATCAATGGTTTAATGAGTCTTTTAATCACAAATTCCAATCTTATGGTCTACAATGAAAGATGCTGGCATATTCTTCGTCATTCACTCAAATAAATGAATAGGATTTAATGTTCTTAACTTCCTTGCATTTATAAATGCGTCAGTTTCCTTGTTTACTTTTTCACATTTACTTAATCTGAATAAAAAATTACTGCCCTACCCATTGATTGCCACGTTTAATAATTAATTTGTATAATCAACCTCATTGCCACTTTCTAGTAATTAGCAGGGACCAAACGTTTATGGATGTGAAGGGTTTCAATGTTTGGCATTACTCTGGTGCTCCGTCGTTCCAATTCTATAACTCTGGTGCTCCGTCGTTCCAATTCTCCTCCTGCACGTCAGTTAAAGCAGGCAGAAAATCAAAGTAGTGTTATTAATAGGAATAGAAAAGAGGTCGACAGGAGGGTTATGAGAAAGAAAAATGAAGAATCCATTGCAGATCCGAGGGACGACGCATATGGAAATTGCAATATAGTATTTACAGCTGCGCCCTGCGCTTTTGATGTTTTTCATATATTTCTCTGAGCCCTTCGCTTTTGATGTTTTTCATGGACATGACGATGAATAAATGGTTGTGTTTTAGTGTTTCTAGCAATGAGTATTTACTTTGCATATTTCAGGACTAACTTCAGATACATTTCTCTGAGCACTGTGTTTTTGATGTTTTTCATCGACACGATGATGAATCAATGGTTGTGTTTTAGTGTTTCTAGAAATGCCGATTTCCTTTGCATATTTCAGGCCTGTTAATGTTTTTTTTTCTTCATCATAAGCTTATTCACATATATATTTTTATGGATGTCGAGAGTAATGTTAAACTTTACTGTTATTAAAGCGATCAGAAGATTTTATAAATCTCAATCATTTCAACTTCGAAGCGGAGAAGGGAGTCTAATCCATTCCTTTAAATTGTCTTGGCAATAAGAGTAGATTGGCTTCATGCAAACATTGAATGTTGCTGCAACTGTATTACATAAACAAATACACTATTGAGATGACTTTATTTTCTTGAAATTGAAATATCTAAGTACGCATTACCAACTGATGTTTTTTTTGCTACAAGCGGGAATAGATTCAGGCTTAATGGGAATAGTTTCAGGCTTAACATGCCATACTATGCGCCATGACTAAAATTTCATTTAATATGCCTCTTAGGTTTCATGCAATAAGATAGGTAGAAATTTATAAATGGGTTGAATGATTAAGTGTACCTATTTTATTACCACCAGGTCTAACATGCATGCTTCTTAAGGTTTCTTGCCATTAGGGTTCCATGCAATAAGACTTGTAGGGTTTCATGCAATAAGAAAAGTAGAAATTTATAAACTGATTGAATGAGGTTTTGTAACGAACCGCCTCGTTACGACAACCATTCTAGTGATAGGTGCAATTTTTTTTTTCTTTTTGTATGTGCGGTGGGTGCGCGCGTGTAGAAGTAAAAACACACTTGACTCTAGGTCGCCCCTTGACATTCAACAAGGCGTGACCACGGTGTTCATTGCAAGTAGACAAAGGCATATGACGAGAAATCGCAAACAACTAAGACCATAGGCAAGGGTGCACAACGCAACATTTAACGACAAGGTAAAACTGACTGCTAAAATACGACTGATCTCCCGCCCGTCCTACCCTGCAAGGTTAGGACCTCCAAGACACATAAGCAACGCTCAAGCCCGGTTTCCCATCGTCTTTAACCATTTAAGGTCTCAGGGCTGGCGACTGTTCTGAGGAACATGGAGGTGTCTACATCCCACTCGACACAACAGAACAAGAAACCAACTGACCACAGTCTAGTGCAACATAAATAAGAAGAACAATGTGCCTCTGCCGGAAGGCGCATGACAAGAAGGACTCCGAAACGAACCCCCAAGTTTAACTTTGTTTAAGGAACAACCACCCTAACGACTAGCTCGGAGTAATTTATTGCACGTAAGTAAAGCTATTGCGCCATATAAGTATTATTAACAACAATAAAATTTCAATAACCCTGTCAAGAATATACTAACCATCCTTCCGTTATATCACTTACCTTGACCAAGATTCCACCATTACAATCCTCTTTTATGTTACAACCACACAATGATAATGACCTTCCAAGTAAATACATTCAATTAA
>JASDQU010228029.1:0-27395 GCA_032191745.1 Picea mariana | reverse complement strand
GTACCTTTTGTGCCAAAGTTCATTGGGATTTACTTCGTCATGTACGAGAGCTTCTTCATTTTGTTCTAGTAGTCTATATAGGTTTCCTTCACGACTTCCAATAACCCTAGCATTCTCTATGCTGGAATCTTTATTCCAAGATAACACTTTTCCATCTACGAAAGCTATTCTGTTTCCTTTGTCTTCTAGGCAAGATATCAATACAAGATTCTTTTCTAAACCAGGTACATATAAAACATTGCTTAAATGAACATTGTTACCTGTTTTCAACTTGACGGAGGCTTGTCCAAATCCTTCGACTGGGTAAGTGCTTTTGTCTCCAAGCTCTACCTTGTACGATGTCTTCTTCTCATTTAGATTTGAGAGTTTGGCTTGATCTCCCGTCATGTGCCTAGAAGCTCCACTATCTATTATCCACATGTCATCTTCAATCGTTCCAGTGAGTGCTGAGTAGTGTAGAAGACTGATCTTTTCACTCATGTCTTCGGTTGACTGGTAGCTGGTCATGCCTTGATCCAAAACTTCAACTCTGACGTTTCTGTCTTCTGAGAGAGACAAAAGGTGTGCTGAACTAGGGTGCATTTGAATATCTTCTCCTTGAGTGAGATGCTGCATCACAAGGTGCCGGATCTGGGATTTAGGGTTTCTGCAACTGCTCCTACTAGTAACCCTAGCGACAATGTTTTGGAAGCTGCTCCTGCTAGTAACCCTAGCGACAGTTTCTCAACGAGCTTAGTATCCTAATGGCTATGCTTCCTTCCAACGGTTAGACTGAATGAAGGAGGTGTGAGCCCATAACTTGTTAGAATATGAATGAATGTGCTCGTTTTACCATTGACAATATCACTATTGTCACCCAACCATAGGCCGAAGCCACCCTCCGAGCACCTTGACCTTGACAGAGAGAAGAATCCTCGTAGCAATTCAATAGCCAAGCAAGGCTAATGCACCAAGCAAGAAGTAACCGAAGCTGATCAGAGAATCCCACCCAAAACTGGCTCAACACCTTCCCCAGGACTTGCGCACAAGACTGCTAGACTGCAGTGCGCAGAATTGGCTTTCTGCAATTCTGAGAAGTGTGTCAAATGAGAGACTGGCGCCCTGTATTTATAGTATTCCTGGCAGACTTGCCTGGGCTGACTTCTCTCTCTGGGTACTAATTAATTCATATTAATTATCTCTCTTTAGCCGACATCTCATCTAAGGTTACTTTGATTTCTTTGCTTTCTTCCGGAACGTTCTAATCTTGTCAAAGGTCATAATAGAGGTTCATACCTCCCGAAGCTACCATAATATCAACAGGAGGTAGTGAGTGAAAAAACTTAGAAATTATAACTTGCCTAAAAAGAATTTTAGGCAAGAGATAATTAACAAGTGAAAAAAAACACTCTAGAGCATGATCAAGTCTTAGGAGGCRAAGCCTTTTACAAAATCATCATGCTAATCTCATCTTATTACAATGCCCCCTCATGGGATGGAAATGCGAAAAAGTGGTCAGATTTGACCGGTAGGACTTTTGAACTTTGATTTTGAACATGTGAATGTTCAATCTTTGGCGGCTCAATTGCAAGTYCATCCTAGTGCAACTTGATGAATAATAGGTTCCATATGCACTTGGTGATTGCTTGAAGTAAGGTATGACTTGGTGAAGTACTTGGCATCCTTGAGTTTATCAAGAAGGTCATCAATTCAAGGCAGAGGGTAACTCTTCTTAACAATGACCTTTTTGAGAGCCTTGTAATTTGTGCAAAGCCCCACTCCTATTGCTCTTTCTTGGGTACCACCAAAGAAAAAGATCTGCAAGGGGATGTACTAGCCCTAATTTTTCAATCCTCTAAAAGTTGTGTGATCTCCCTATCAATCTTTGCATTCTCCCTAGGTGAGGTACAATATGTAGGAAAGTTGGGTAGCAAGAACTAGGGATGAGCTCAATGTAACATTGTATGTTCTAAAGAGGATGTGAGTCCTTGGGTTCTTCTTAGACATCTGTGTAGGACTCTAATCCAGACTAAGATTGAGAATGAAATGATAGAACACACAATATTTAGAGAGAACACAAGATACAATATTGAAAGCAAAGTATTACAATGAAAACCAAATTTTATGAATGAATCAAATGGTGAAAAATACCACAATGTACATAGTGGCTAGAATGTTGGTAGTGTATATGTGAGAAACCCTAAAGTAGAAACTCCATTTACTACAATATGAAGCAAAAACCCTAAAGTAGAAACCTTAAACCTAAAAGCTGAGGTGGTAAAGAAAAGGTGGGCCCTGAAGAGTTGAGTTGGAGTGTCATCTTATGGGGGCCCTAACTTTCTCATACAAACTTCAATTCCCTAATGCAATATCTGTAGAAAATTTTGAAACTTTTGGTAGTTAGAACTTTCACCTCTTTCCTAGAGGTTTCTTGGATCTTAACCCTGTGAGTTTTCAGCCTTAGGGCTGTTATGAAATAGGATAAACCAACAACAATAACGGACAATATTTCACCTCTGAACAGCCCCAATCAACAAGGCGATCCACGAGAAAAGATACAAAGTGTGCGTGAAGTTTCAGCCTTCTAGGGAATTCTTATCATGCGTAGAACAGATCTGAAAATTACTTTATGACAGCAGGAATTACAGCAGTAAATCTTCCCTATCTTCTTCAAGATTAATGTTAAATCACTTAACAATTTCATCCTTAACTTATGTCAAATTATTGAGACATATAAGTGTTGGAAATTACCAAACCATGAAGAAATAGACAACTGAAAATCAAATCTGCAATAAGACAATTTTGGACAGTTGAAAACTTCATGTATATGTATAAAGATGAAGTTCATGTACATGCCATAGCCTCATCCTAAGGCTAGTACAATTCTCTAGCTCTCCAAAACCCTAGCTAGGGAAAACAAAGAAAACCCTAGCAAGTCCTCCTTCACAAGACCTCTCCTCTTCTCCACTCCTCTACAAGTACAATCTAGGGTTTAATCACAAAACCCTAGCTCCATTGTATCCAAGGGATGAAACCCTAATCTTAGTATTCAAGATGCTCCGAAGCTTTTGGAAACCTTAGCACCTCCAAGAGAGAGAGAGAGAGAGAGAGAGAGAGAGAGAGAGAGAGGGAGAATGATCAAGACACAATTAGATCATCATCTTAGATGTCTAGCTCACAAGAACAAACTCAAGCATTTCACAAGAGCAAGCTTCTATTAAAGATGTCCTCTCTAGACTTCTCAACTTTTCTTAGGGTTTCCTCATGAACCCTAGTGCCCTACTCCAAGAAGACAAGTACTAAGAAGAGTACAATGATGATGATGATAAAAGGACTCTCTCCTTCCTCTATATATATGAGACGTAAGGGAGGCCAACAACACATGTGGATCTAAGCCCTTACAAGCAACCTACAAAGCCACAAGTAGTTTCACACTTGTGAAGCGCTACACTCCAAGGGTACACATGTCAGGCTCCAACATGATGTCGTATACAAGTAAGGCTCCAATGCAAGGGCACTCCATGAGATGTGTTCAATGCTCCTCCTACAAACCTCCAAGGACTCCAACGCTCTTCCTAAGCCATGTGCTCCACCGAGTCCGCTTCACATGCATGAACACTGTTGCAACCTATGCGTCCCTAAGTCATGTCCAGTACTCCATGCAAGCATCCAAGCTACCCCATGTTGTCTAGGGCGCAATGCCTTCCTCCAAAATGCCAAACACTCCTCCATTATAGGGTGTCCTCTCAAGCAAGCAAGCAATCTACATGTGGCCAGCATGAAAAATGTCTCAAGCTATTGGAAGATCTCCAATAGTGTAAGGAAGAATGTCATGCAAGCATCCAACTGAGGCCAAACAACCCCTGAGTAAGCCACCTCCAATGTGCAAATCCATCAGAGACCATTCGAGGGCTAATCATACACCATGTACCTCAAATATCATGAAGCCCTCCGAAACATGGTGTAAACACTTTTGGAGTAACCTTGAAAGCTAACACTCCCTTTTTACGAGGAAAGTGTTTTGACCAACACTTGTCGACTGCCTCTCCAACACCACCAAACTTGCCATCTGCAAATTTGTACCTACTAGAATCTCAGAATCAACCTAATTATCATTCACTGTCAATGTGTTACACCACTCCTCAAKAGAATTGGRTTGTTCATAGACAGAAGAAACCAATTAATTGTGGCTAGAATATTTCCTAGGAGGTATACTCACCCTCACTTAAGATCTGGGTGCACCTACATGCTCTTGGGGCTCGTGCAGTTTCTAGATGAGCCATCTTGGCTTTCTATGTGYTGGAATAGAAGATGAGGGCTTATTTGTTCCTAATCTCACCTYGTCCATCCTTGAAACTAACTCATCTCGAGTCTTTGAATCGGTCTCTGGAACAATGACCTCCTCATTCTCCCCAATAAATAAAGGAGAATTTTATGAATGAGAAGATCTCACATCCTCACTGAACTTCACATCTTTGCATACCATTTCGTTTTGTTGTGCTAGAATATAGTTYTATAAGTTGTAGAAGTATCATTGTATCCATTAACAAAAKATGCTATTGCAACATCTTGAACCTCCAAAGAATGTTGACCACTAGTGAATTTGAAGGAACATAACCCTCGATCATAAGACACCTKCCTAACTCCATCATCTCTCAAGTCAACATCATGGTCCTAAAATACCAAGCTTGTGGTATAGGTAACAACCCATGTAGGGCTATCAACAACATGTAAATATGAGAATACCTTTCATGAACCTCAAAACCTTTAGCAACTGGCACATCAACATGAGCTAGGACAACTCCCTTTTTCGAGAGAATCCAAGAGTATCATCAAGGTCAACTACCTTTACCCGAGAGAATCTAGCAACCCTATCCTTGTACTCTACAACACACCCATCAGTTGCAGGCTTGGAATCAATCTTTGATTCCATAATAGGTTCTGAACATGTCTCCATGGCATCCCGCCATGCATGCTCTGCATTTGCCTCCACAAAACTAGAAGGCTCATCCAATCTCTCATTGGAATGTACAAGTGCCATTAGATCAACAAGTAACTTGTAAAGGCCACCCTCTCTCACCCCTCTAGCCAAAATTGTTGGATTAGTTAGACTACAATTATTGATGGTAAGAGAGGCCAACAATAAATATGTGGGTTTAAACCCTTATAAGAAACATACAAAGTCACAAGTAGGCTCACACATGTGGGCACTACACTCCAAGGGTACACATGTCAAACTCTAGGGTGATGTTGAAATATTGTAATTGCAAAGAGTATTCTATTTATTATTGAGTTATTATTCATTAGATCAATCCCCTTTTGTGGATTGATCATGTCGGGCATTGTAATTGACCAAATCCCCTTTTGTGGACTGGTCAAACCCTAAATATATTATGCAAATTGAGAAGTCGGCCCCCAGGCTTAAAACCACTAAGAAGACAAGTCGGCCCTGCATAGTGAAGAGACACCTTTCCAGCACCTGCCAGTTTGTATAAATAAAGGAAGCCATCGCCTCATTTGATCACTCACTCATTCGCTCACTCAGTGCGCAATTTTGGTAGATGCAGTTGGGAGAAGAAGGAAGAGAGAGGCACATTGCTCAGTGTTGGATATTCTCTAGTGTTTTGGTTTATTGTCTTGGCTATCTATATTAAGGAAGTTTTTGTTGGGTTTTCAACCCCACGAGGGTTTCCCAGGATAAATGATGTGTATCTTGTGATTGTGTCTCTCAATGATCCTACCTATGCTATTGTTATCTAGTAAATTGAAAAGAAACCTATTAATAACTCAAAACTTAACATGGGATCAGAGCTAAGCTGAAGAGAGCATCTTTCACTGGATAAAGAAAAACGTCACTGTTGCCGTACAAGAAAATTAGGGCTTTTTGTTGAAGAGGAATATCAGCCTAAAAATCATCTAGAAAAGTGCACCCTAGCCTAGGGAACTCTTTGGCACCTTGAGCGCACCTTTTCAGTGGTCAGATACTCCGAAAAGTCAAACCCTAGTTTTGATTGGTACTAGAAAATCAGAAACCAGAAGTACCAGAAAACCAGAAGTACCAAAAAACTAGGAAACCGGAACCAGTACTAGAAGTACCAGTCCAGATTTCCGCAAGCTCAGTTTCAAGGGGTGAAATTTGGATTTTCAGAAATCTAACTACACCGGCTTACTTGCCTCAGCTCAACGCATCTAGCCTCTGGATCAAAATTTCAAAATTTGAAGTTTGAAAAATTAGGGTTTCCTCATAAAACCCTAAGTTGCAGTTGCAGTTTCAGAATCAGTTGCAGTTGCAGTATCAGTTGAAGTATCAGCTACAGTACTAGTTGCAGTCACCCTTAAAGTTTTTAAGAGTTGTTAATTATTACCATTGCTACCAGATGGTGCCACTACTTGCAAATATTATCAGCGGTATGGATTCACATATATTTAAACTGTTAAGCTTTAAATGGTATTTGTAGGAGAAGGAATCTCTTGCCATTGATCTAGAAGGATCTCAATATCCAACACATTTAGAGGAATAATGCAACGCAGGTTTGATTATTTTGATATGCATCTATTTGTTATGACATTATTTTGATCTAGGTTGCATGTTGAAGCTATGACCATCATACTAACCTTTGGTCAAAATTAAAGTCAAGGTATTAGATGGATTAAAGTTGAGATCATAGAGTTTATTCTCTAACCCAACTTTCTGTCAAGATATCATATTGTCTTAGTACAAAAGACGGGTTGAAGAAAACACTTGTCATCTTGAGTGAAGGAGACTTGGAAGAAAAACAACACACTCATTCTCGAGGACAAGACTCCAGGTTCCAGGCTTGATTAATTAAGTTGATAAGATTCAAAGTTGCACATGACAAAGTTGATAACTACCCCATTACAAGTAAACACTATAGTTGAGGTAGCAGTCTTTGAAAAGTATTATGCTTGGTAGCATGTGAGCATATTGAGATAAATGCTTAATGTAATCATTTACTAGATACAACTAACATTTCCTCTAGGAGAAACTTCTTGTGTTGGTTCCAGGTTGCCATGGATGAATGTTTGATCATAACACTAGAAGAGTGTTGATCTTATTTTGTATTGCATTTCTTACTTTTTAGGCAGGCCACAAGCGATAGCTCTAAAGGAGCTACTGTGACGATTGTTCGTGCTATTGTTTTATTACTATTATCAAAAGAGTATTATTCTTGCTTGCTGTTTTGTTGACCTTGTTTCAGGTCATAGTTAATAACCCTGAGGAAGCTATAGTGAAGGTTGTAGAAGGCAATAGATTAGATGAGACATGAAGTAGGCTATGTACATGACCATATATACATTCATGTACCAAATAATATGAGGAAGAAGCTATCCTTTGAGATCTAGAGTATCTCATATGGAGATTGATTGTAAGGAGCAGAAGGCTCCAAAGATGACTGAACATTAGAACAAGAACTCACAGTAGACTTGTTCAAAAGATAAAGCCACCTTGACGGAAAGCAGGATTCACTTGAAGTCTGACTCAACTTTTCATATTTAGACTTGGTATTCAACACCAAGTGTTCCCCATAAGAGATAATGAAGTCCGTGTAGACTTAGAAGAAATTGAGAGTAAGCATGATCTCAGAAAGGATCAGATGAAGAAACAACTTCCAGGACTTGGAGACAAATGCCATGAGAAGACTAGATAGTAGCTTCAAAGATTCCTAGGAGATATGAAATCTCCTGGAAAATTCCCTTGTTTCAGTAACATAGAAGGAAGCCAGTCAGAAAGACTAGGATATGGATTCTTCCGTGAGACTAGAAGAGAAGTCTGTATTGACTTCCAAGATTGATTTAAACAGATCAAGCATGTTGTAGATGTACAAAGCCTAATGTGTGTCCAGAGGATTCTCCCAACAAGAGGGAGAAGACTATGACGAGACACTTACTCCAGTAATTGAAGAAATAGTTTCAGTATTTATGAAGACAACCAGAACAACCATGATTCATATATAGTATGAGATGCAGGGGGAACAATCCCCATATTTAAAATTGAGTGGCAGTTGGTGCATTACATTAGTTGGGTCATGGAGACATGACTACGATAAAAGATAGAGTTACCTCCATGAAAGAAGAAGAGCTACCTTCAGTATCAGTTATTGAGCCACTCTCAGTTTTAGATGAAGTTGTTTCCATGACGGAGTAGAGGAGTTACTCTCAAATTTCAGCAGTCATAGTGAGAATGGAGCAACCATTCTCAGCTTCAGAGCAACTGCAGGTGCAAAGTCAAAATTCCAGAAGGAACAATTGCAGTGAGAGTAGAGGACATACTTCCAGACAATGAGACAGATAGTGCTTTGCAGAAAGCACATAGAGCTAGCACATGATTGTGCAGATTGAGTTGCAATTGAGCAAGTGTACCTGATTGGTACAAAGTGATGTGAAAAATTTGATTTGAAGTTGAAGATAGAAAGACTCAGGTCTGTAAGTTGGAGAAGGACCTGTACAGGTTGAAGCAAGCTCCTAGAGCTTGATATGGCATAATTGACAGTTTTTTGAAGAGCTTGGGCTTTACCAAGAGTAAAGTTGATTCTAACATTTACTTCAAGGTTATGAATGATGAGCCATTTATATTTTTGCTACTATATGTAGATGATGTATTCTTGACAAGATGAAGAAAAGATCATCACAGATTGCAGAAGAAGCTCGCTACAGAGTTTGATGGAAGACCTAATGCATTATCTCTTAGGTCTTGAAGTTTGGCAGAGCACAGAGAAGATCTTCCTTAACCAAGGGAAGTATGCAGTTAAAATAATGAAGAGGTTTGACATGTTGAAATGTAAATCCATGTACACACCCATGGAAACGAAGTTGAAGCTCTTGGTAGATACCTCGTCAGAATTGGTTGATGCTACTCTGTACAGACAAATTATTGGTTCGGTGATGTATCTGACGAATACCAAGCCAGATATATGTTTTGCCTTGAGTCAGTGTTTGGTAGAACCCAGACGTGTTCACATTGTTGCTGCAAAACATATGATGAGATACCTTAAGGGTACGTTGGATTTTGGTCTCTGTTATACTAGTGATCATGACTTCAGATTGTATAGATATACTGATTCAGATTGAGCTAGAAGTGTCTCTGACAGAAAGAGCACTTCATGATGTTGTTTCAGTCTGGGGTCAACCATGATCTCATGGCAGAGTAGGAAGCAATCCAGCATTGCTCCCAACACGACAGAAGCGGAATACATTGCTGTATGTTCTGCCAGTTGTGAAGCCATATGGCTTCGGATGTTGTTGACAAATCTATTTGATCTGGAGATGGAAGCCACCGTGATCCTATGTGATAACCAGAGTTATATAAAGATGATGTGTTTCATGATGAGTCAAAGCACATAGAGATCCGATATCACTTCATTCATGATATGATGCAGAGAGGAGCTATAAAGCTCCAATATGATGGCACAAATGAGCAGGTTGTAGACCAAGCCTCTGTCTCGTGTAAAGTTTAAATACTTTCGAGACAAGTTTGGTATAGTTCGAAAGGACCTCCCTCGAAAGGGGGAGTAGTGTTGATGATACTATGGTATCCTGACCAATAGTGGGTAGCTCAGTTAGGATTTTATATCCTAGGGGATTGATCCTCCCTGGACAGATCCCGAAGGTCCAAAAGGACGGGCTGTCAAAGTACTTGTGCATGTATATGCTAGCTTTGGTTAGTAGTGGTAGCTCTGTTAGGATTTTATATCCTAGGGAATATTTTGATTCCTGGGCAAATCCTTTGGATATGTCAAAGTACCACAAGATGTTGTTGATGCCAGCCTAGTGCTGAAGATTTCTAGCTTCGTGCTGATGTTGTTGATGCCAACCTAGTGCTGAAGATTTACAGCTTCGTGTTGATGTTGTTGATGTCAGCCTCGTGCTGAAGATTTCCAGCTTCATGCCGATGTTGTTGATGCCAGCCTAGTGCTGAAGATTTCCAGCTTCRTGCTGATGTTATTGATGCCAGCCTAGTGCTGAAGATTTCCAACTTCGTGCTGATGTTGTTGATGCCAGCCTCGTGCTTAAGATTTCCAGCTTCTTGYTGATGTTGTTGAGATGCCAGCTTCGTGCTGAAGATTTCCAGCCTAGTGSTGATGTTGATGATGCTCTAGCACTYGTGCTGTGATACTGTTGTTCTTGATGTTGTATCATCCTTGTGCTGTTATTGATGATGATGATGTATTAGTGTTATACTAATCCATGTTGATGTAGATGATGATGATGCCACTTCAGCTTCTTGCTGAAGATGATGATGATGATGTTATTTCAGCTTTCATGCTGAAGATGATGATGTTACTTTAGCCTCATGCTAAAGATGTTGATGATATTACTTTAGCCTCATGCTAAAGAAGATGATGATGTTACTTTAGCCTCATGCTGATGAGGATGATGATGCTAGTCCAACTCCATGCTGTGAATGATGATGATGAGAAAAACTTTCGATGATTTATAGATATGCCAGTTAGTGTTCCAGATGCTGTTGATGTTGTTTCCCTCTCTCTCTCTCTTGATGATGTAGAATACCCTTCTTGTTAAGGGGGAGTGTTGAAATATTGTAACAGCAAAGAGTATTCTATTTATTATTGAGTTATTATTCATTAGATCAATCCCCTTTTGTGGATTGATCATGTCAGGCATTGTAATTGACCAAATCCCCTTTTGTGGATTGGTCAAACCATAAATATATTATGCAAATTGAGAAGTCGACTCCCAGGCTAATTAAAGTGGCTTTAACCTCTAAGAAGACAAGTCGGCCCTGCCCAGTGAAGAGACACCTTTCCAGCACTTGCCAGTTTGTATAAATAAAGGAAGCCAGCGCCTCATTTGATCACTCACTGATTCACTCACTTAGTGCGCAAGTTTGGTAGCTGCAGTTGGGAGAAGAAGGAAGAGAGAGGCACATTGCTCAGTGTTGGATATTCTCTAGGGTTTTGGTTTATTGTCTTGGCATTGTATTGGCTATCTATATTAAGGAAGTTTTTGCTGGGTTTTCTCCCCCATGAGGGTTTCCCAGGATAAATGATGTGTATCTTGTGATTGTGTTTCTCTCAGTGATCCTACCTATGCTATTGTTATCTAGTAAATTGGAAAGAAACCTAATAATAGCTCAAAACTTAACAAGTTGCAGGCTTGGAATCAATCTTTGATTCCATAATAGGTTCTGAACATGTCTCCATGGCATCCCGCCATGCATGCTCTGCATGTGCCTCCACAAAACTAGAAGGCTCATCCAATCTCTCCTTGGAATGTACAAGTGCCATTAGATCAACAAGTAACTTGTAAAGGCCACCTTCTCTCACCCCTCTACCCAAAATCGTTGGATTAGTTAGACTACAATTATTGATGGTAAGAGAGGCCAACAATACATATGTGGGTTTAAACCCTTATAAGAAACATACAAAGCCACAAGTAGGCTCACACATGTGGGCACTACACTCCAAGGGTACACATGTCAAACTCTAGGGTGATGTAATACACAAGCAAGGATCTAATGCAAGGGCTCTCCATGAGATGTGTCCAATGCTCCTCATACAAGTCTCCAAGGACTCCAACGCCCCTCCTAGGCCATGTGCTCCATTGGGTCCACTTCACTTTCATGAACATTGTCGCAACCCAGGCGTCCCCAAGTCAACTCCAAGACTCTATGTAAGCATCCAAGCTACCCCATGCTATCTAGGGTGCAATACCCTACTCTGAAATGCCAAACACTCCTCCAATGTAGGGCATCCTTCCAAGCAAGCAACCATTCTACATGTGGCCAACATGAAGAATGTCCCAAGTTGTTTGAAGATCTCTAACACTCCAAGGAAGAATGTCTTGCAAGCATCCAACTAAGGTCAAGGAACCATTGAGTAAGCCACTTCTAGTGTGCAAATCTATCATAGACCATCCAAGGGATAATCATACACCATGCACCCCAAATCTCATGAAGCACCCCCAAACATAGTGTAAACTGTTTCAGAGTATCTTCAAAAGCTAACAATACATAGTTGGGAAGCTATTGATGAGCCCTATATTACGAGAACCAAAGAAACCCTAGGTAGGGTTACGTACGATACCGAAAACATGATCTCCATAAACACTGAACAATATTATTATTGAACGATACTCTATTACAATGAGGGCCGTCACTCTTATAAAGAGCTTGAGAGACCAAAACCCTAAAAGACTAAAACCCTAATCTTTTAACCTAAAGTCACTAAGGTGACTTTATTACATGGGTAAGCCTTATATCTCTAATACCCCCCATAAGGCGTACAATGCTGAAAAATAACAAATTGAAATCAAATACATATACCGAATGTAAAACACATAAATTGAACACTAAACATCAGTAACATCTTTTGGAAGCTTCTTCTTTGAACACAGTTCTCGAACCAATTTGAGCTCCATCTATTATCAGTTGCAACCTTTGAGGACAAGGGATATTGGGTGATCTTCAAGGACATGATGGCACTTCTGTGGGTAAAGGTAGCCACCTGAGTACAACAGAACCTATTGGGACTTGCAGAGGAGGACTATATGTTGTGACAGGACAATCAGTTCAGGCATTAGCTCATGATGCGACTAGCTCCTACGAGTTGTGGCACAGAAGGCTTGGACATCTTCATTACAAAACACTTCCAGATCTGTAGAATATGACAGGGAAACACATCATAACTCTTAGAACAGACAATGGAGGAGAGTTTGAATCTCTCCAGTTTGAGGACTTCTGTAAGGAAGCAAGAATCAAGAGACAGTTGACCGTGTCATATAACCCTCAGCAAAATGGTGTTGTTGAGAGGAAAAACATGACAATATGTGAGGCAGCGAAAGCCACGATGTTTGATCAGGATCTGCCAAATTCCTTATGGGTAGAAGCTACCTCCACTGTCGTGTATATTCAGAACAGGTGTCCTCATGCTATCTTAAAGGACAAGACTCCTGAAGAGGTCTTCTCAGGGATCAAACCTGAAGTAGGGCATCTAAGGATATTTGGATGTCTTGTATTTATTCATGTCCCTAAGGAGAAGAGGAAAAAGATGGAACCCTCGGGCAAGAAAGGGGTTTTTGTGGGGTACAACGAGAACTCCAAGGCTTACATGATTTATGTACCAGGTCAGAGGCAGATAGAGGTAAGCAGGGATGTGACTTTCCATGAGGAAGCTGCATTCTAGAAATCCAAAGAGCTACAACAGGAATCATAAGCAGTTCATCGAGCTTCACCATCTTCTGAAAGTGAAGAGTCAGATGATCAGCGGGAGGAACGTCATGAAGGGCCAAGTGATGAGCCCCTAGAACTTGTTGAAGAGTTGGAAAGAACTCTTGAAGAACCTCCAGCCAAAAGGAAGCCAGGATGGCTTAAAGATACTGTGCAGGAAGTAGAAAAGATAGCTTCTCCCAAAGGAACTTTCAGGGAAAGTAAGAGGCCTCATAGGTATGGAGGCTATGTTGCACTGATGAGCAGCATTAGTGATGCCGAGCCTTGTTTGTTTGAAGAAGCAGATAAATTACAAGTGTGGAAGGATGCCATGCTTGAGGAATACAACTCTATTCTAAAGAACAATGTCTGGGACATTGTGTCGAGGCCAAAGGACAAATGAATGGTCTCTTCCAAATGGATCCATAAGATCAAACATGCAACCGATGGGAGTGTGGAAAAGTTCAAAGCAAGATTTGTAGCCAGAGGCTTCTCTCAGAAAGAAGGAATTGACTACGAAGATACTTTTACCCTTGTAGCCAGGTATACCTCCATTCGAGTAGTTATTGCATTAGCTTCAGAACTTGGTTGGAAATTACATCAGATGGATGTAAAAACAACATTCTTGAATGGAAAGATTGAACAAGAGGTCTTTGTGGAACAACCAAATGGTTTTGTACTGCATAACAAAGACACTCATGTATGCAAGCTAAGGAAGGCATTGTATGGTCTTAAGTAGGCTCCCAAAGTTTGGTATGACAGGATTGATGGCTTTCTTAAAAGCTCGAGTTTTTAGAAAAATGATGCTGATGCAAATCTGTACTTCAAGGTAATAGGGAACCAACCAATTATATTAATCATGTATGTTGATGATCTCTTTTTGATAGGAGATGAAGGGCTAATAGCCTGGTGTAAGAGGGAGCTAATCTCAGAATTTGAGATGAAAGACTTAGGCTTGATGCATTACTTCCTAAGATTGGAAGTGTGGCAAAGACAGGGCGAGATATTTCTAGCACAAGGTAAATACACAGTGGATGTGTTAAAGAGGTTTGGTATGATGGATTGTAAATCCATGTCTACTTTGATGATTACCAACTTGAGGAAGCTGCATGATTCTGATACAGGCTCAGATTTGGTGGATCCCACCATGTATAGGTAGTTGATTGGATCATTGATGTATATGATCCATACCAGGCCAGATATATGTTATGCAGTGATTGCAGTGAGTTAGTTCATGGCTGAACCGAGACATAGACACTGGGTGGCAGCAAAGCACATCTTGATATATCTCGGAGGGACCATTACCTATGGTGTGAGATATACATCCAGTGGTGGTTTGTGTCTGCATGGGTGTGCAGATGTTGACTGGGAAGGAAGCCCAGTGGACCGGAAAAGTACTTCTGGATACTTCTTCAGTTTAGGATCCGCTATGATCTCATAGTCAAGCAGGAAACATGGATCCATTGCACATAGTAGAATAGATGTTGAGTACATTGTAGCAAGTGATGCTTGCAAGGAAGCAATATGGCTAAAAAAATTGGTTTCTAGATTGTTTGGCAATAAGCTAGAGACAACGGTGGTTCACTGTGATAATCAAAGCTGCATAAAGCTGATAGAGAAACCGATATTTCACGACAGTTCAAATCACATTGACATGAAATACCATTACATCAGAGACATGGTCTAGAGAAAAACTATAAAGCTACAGTACATAGCCACAAGCGAGTAGGTAGCTGATATCCTAACCAAGCCATTGCCATTGAGACAGTTTGAGCAGCTAAGAGGCAAGCTTGGTGTGGCTGAGAATGACTCCCTCACTGAGAGGGAGTGTTAAATTTGGCAGTATCGGTAGTCATTCTCTAATGAGAGGCCATTTGGGCCACCCTGAGGCTAGCCAGGGAGATTTGGAGAATCAACCAGTCTTGCGAGGTATTGACAAAAGCCAGGGGGAACGTACAACTTCTGTGAGTCAAACCAAAAGTCGGGACGAATGAGATGCTATATGATCTTGTGAGTCTAGCCAAGACAAAGGAAGAAGCTTTGTAAGTCTAAGACAAAAGTCAAGATGTAAGTCTAATGCAAAATTCAGGGGGAACGTACAACCTTTGTGAGGATAGACAGTCTAGTGCAAAATCTAGGGGGAATGTACAACCTCTGTGAGCATAGACAGAAGTGCAAAAGTCAAGGGGAACGTACAACCTCTGTGAGCCTAGTCAAGCCTTGTGAGCCATGAGAAAAAGTCAAGGCATCTAGCAAAAGTTAGGTTGAATTACAATTCCTATGAGCTAGAGACAAACAATCTTCCTTATGCAAATAATGTAAATGTAATGATCTAGTGTGTTGGCACGTGTAACTTTATCCACCATGAAAAGAAATTCGAGTTGCCTAACTCAGTTGTATAAGTCGACTTGCATATTTAGTCTGAGTTGTCAAACTCAAGTTGTATGTCTGGTCAAAATCAAGTTGGCAAGTCTTGTCGCATGTCACATGTCGCATGTTGCATGTTGCATGCATGTCTAGTTGCATGTTGAGTTGCATGTTGCATTCATGTCTAGTTGCATGCCGAGTTGCATGCATGTTGCATGCTGAGTTGCATGTATGTCAAGTTGCATGCATGCATGTCAAGGTTGCATGCCAAGTTGCATGTTGAGGTGGCATGCAATAGCCAAGTCGAGTCACAAGTCAAGTTTCTAATTCGAGTTAAGTTGACATGCAAGCCCCTTTTCCTCCCCTTTACACGCCTATATATTCAGAGCTCGACCCTCTCTTCCATATACTTGTTATGCAGCACAAGGGTAAAGGAGATAGGGCTGTGAAGGAGGATAGGATTGCTGTACATTTCAGCAGTGAGAGTCCACGTGCAATACTGTCCATATCAGCAGTAAGAGACAGCTTGCATTGCTATACATACCAACAATACATAACAACGAATATTGCTGTACATACCAGCAATACAGAACAACGGATATTACTGTACATATCAGCAATGCGGAACAGCCAATATTGCTGTACATATCAGCAATACCGAACAGCGAACAGGGCTGTACTTATCAGCAATAAAAGTCAGCAAATAAGGCTGTTTATATCAGCAGTAAAAGTCAGTAAAGTCGTGTCGTTTGCTGGTCTATCAGTCAGGTATTTTCATGGTGGAGTATTGTAATTGATCTTACATATTACTTGCAATAAAGGAAGATTGTTTGCTGGGGTTTTTCTCTCTGTATAGGTTTTCCCAAGGGTAAATTCTTGTGCATGTGTGAGATTCTATTTTGAGTTCTTCTTCTACTTCTGTTCATCATTTTGAGTATTAATTTGTTGGTTGATAAATCAAGTTTTATTAAAAGCGTCGAAGAAACTGAAGTAATAATCCGCATATTGAATCAAGCTCGATGCGCCCTATCACAAGCTAGATGCGCCTCCTCACAAGTTAGATGCGCCTCCTCTCTTTGGATGCGCCCCTCCACTAGCGTGTGTGCATCCTCTCTAGAATGCGCCCCTCCACTAGCTTGTGCGCCTCCTCTCTAGAATGCACCCTTGCTCCAACACTTGCACCCAACCTCCAAGAATACTCTTCAAGGAAGCTTGTGCCCTCAATGTCTTCTCCTCCAAACCCTTGACCTCATGCACCCTTCTTCTCCTCAAGAAATGCGCCCAAGTCTTCTTCCTCTCCTTCACTCAACTCTCTCAAGTGACAATAAGCCTCCTTTTCCCTCCTTTGCCTCCTTTAGCCTAATCCATAAGGCTAACCTAGAAAACCAAGGGCTCAGATTCACTCTAAGCCTTTCTCCAAGATGAGTGGATGAGATTAGATCTCATAAACCCACTTAAGTTTCCATAGTTTGCTTTATGTTTATTTATTCACACTTGAGTGAATTAAATGTCACTTTGACTTAAGTGACTAATTTCACTTTATGACTTAAGTGAATAAAGTCAAAGTGAAATTAGAACATAAAGTAATAGCATGAGGGTAATACTCTCCCCCTTTGTGTTTAGAGACTCACAAACACAAGGGGACCACTTTCCAATCTCAACAAAACATAGGTGCACAAGTAGGTTATCCCAAGAAAGAAAACCCAAGAAAAACACGCTCCTGATGGTGGTTGGGGCGGAGGATGAATAAGTAAAAGCACTCATAACATGCATTGCCATAGAACTCCTAGCTGCCGTCTAGTGGAGGTTCTTCTGAAAGAAGATGAGTTTGAGTGACAACTGCGGTAAGGTGCAAAAATAGAGAATGGATATTATGGCTCACATGCTCCAAATAGGAAACTGTATTAACAAGTGTTAACTGATTATGACAGACATCTATCACAGTAGCATCTATATCTGCTGTCACAAGGACAGAAAGGGGAGTGATAAGAATAGACAGCCACTCAACTTTTCTCTGGAATAATAGGTAATTCATAGATTTCATCCTTATAGAGAGAGAAATTCAAAATATATTAGAAATGCCATTCCTCAACTCAGTGTAGGATGGCATGATGAATTGAAGTGGCGTGGAATACGTATTATCTAATAATTCCAATGACAGTTCAATGCTTATGGTCCACGAATTGCCACTGGCAACACCCATTACATTTATATATGGTTCATGATTTATCATGACCCAATACATGGCTTACTGTAAATGTCTATTAAACAAGTGTACACACAATCCTTGGTCATAACTGGTAAATAGGAACAGGCATGAAAATGAATATATATGAATGACCAAATGAAGATTGGGAACCTGTAAGCTGGTAAATACTAGAAGAATACTTAGATCATCCTTCAAAATACCCTGACTTTTCTTTTATCAAGTGAAGGCGTATTTCTTTCCTATTCAGGATACATGTGTATTTGCATCAGATAAAATCCAACATACAGTATCCAAATGTTACACATGTCAATTTGAGACAGGTGAAAAGATAAGATGAGAACATTGTTTATGCAACTTCATTTACATATTGATACACTAGTGACTGTCACCTGATGGTTACCAATTTCGCTCAAGAAAACTTGATAGATTCATAACTAGTTCTTGCTGCAAAGCCTTTTCTACTTTCTGCAACAGCATCTGACTTAAGACCCGTGCCAATAAGGATCTCATGCAACTACTTCGTCACAACACTAGGAAACATAAATCAGTCTTTTCTCAATGCAAGGGTATATTGCATGAACATTGTGGTCTGTATTATTATTCTTTGAAGTTCTTTGAAATCTTTAACAAATCGCTTGACTATATCCTCTATATTAAAAAATCTTTGTAGTTGCTCCAAAATCTCTCATTTCTCAAAACTATACAAAGTACCATGCCGATATTGAAGCTTAGGAAATGGGAACAACAAAAATCCATATGTGAGTATAGAAAGTGGGTCAAATTGTCATTTGCATTTCAATGCCATGCTCTATCATATAAGTGGCCCGTATAGTCTGCATAAATCTTTGGATATGTAGGAAATTACAAATATATTGAAAATATTATTGAGGGCTTTGTAGCTTTCTTTTTCTTTTTCCTACAACTATTCAGAAGTTGATGATGTCTTATCCTTCATCCTTTGTGTTGTCATTTTTGGTTAGACTGGAGAACTGCTCTCTATTCCAACTTTTAATCTGCAGCACGACATTTAAGTTGTCAAATGTTCTGCAATATTATGATCGTAGGCGAGCCTCACTCTGTCAATACACTTCTCTTCAACAAGTTTCAGGATTGCAAATTCTTTTCTTTTCTGTTTAATGTCATCCACATTAATAGTGGTTCTTGCAAAGCTATGTGATTTAAACATATTAGTTGTGCTTTTTCTGGTCTAATTAGGAGTGCTAAATTGATGCATAAACCCAACATTTAGAATCAAATACAGTATTGTGCTAACTTCTGAATTTGTCTTGGGTATGCAATGCATGGAAATGGTTTACCAAAATGTAAAATCACATGGCTCAGGGCTGTTGATATGTCCTAGACTTCCATTTGGGTGCTTGTATTTGCATTTAGTTATTGAAAGAAGTCAACTGTTGTACATTCTAAAGCTTGAAAACCACAAATCTTTTGATTGATTATTCTCTGTTGTGTTCTTGTCAGGCTCTCCGAACTTTTTGCAGATAATTCCGGGTCGAATTGCAGTATCATGTAAAGTTGTACGTTGAAATCCCCTTGTGTAGGAATCATAGTTCAATTCATTGTGATATTACATTTGTTGTCTGACCAAAAGATTGGCTCACAAGAATTCCTGATGGGAATATATCGATCAACACTGCTTTGCATGGAATGCGTATCACCATTTGAGACATTGGTCTAAGCTGAAGCCTGAAACATATTGTACTTGTTAGCATTTCATTTGTTTTTCTTCGATCTCTGGTGAAAGGTGGGTTGAAATAACTTGTGCTGTCTTCCAATTCTTGTTTATGGAAAGAGATATCTTTCCATTTTGATATCTCTGCCTAAAAATATAAGACTGAATTTCACGTAAATCACTTCTTTTATCTAATAAATTCTTGAGTAAAGAAAAATATGTCAATGCGAGTAAAGCAATGTCTCACATGAAATCACTGTTGACTGCGTATCTAGATTCTATATTATATAGCAATATGGCTCAAGCCCCTCTTCTGCACATATCTGTAATCTTTCTTAAATTGCATTTGCAGATTAACTAATTCTCAGGGCAATGAGAATATCTTGGCTTAATTCTGGGCATTTCTTATATAAAGTTATGTTAGTCTGTGAGACTTCGTTTATTCCTTAAATTTCGAAGCCTAAATCTTTTAGTATTCGAATATATAGTTTTCCTTTTGTTTTCTTTGAAAAATGATTGATTATAGTAAATATTGTTATTGATTTCTGGTTTATCACTGCGTGGATGATTTTTCCACTGAGGTGTTTCTGGTGAACTCCTAACTCATAATCAGGGCAAATACTGACAATAAGAACAATGGGATTTCAACTTCATGTAATTTATTTATTTTTTAAAATAAACTGATTGCTGATTGTTTTTATATTTAAACACTACTTTTCAAAATTAAACTGTTTTGTAAAAGCTAATTAATAAGATATCCCCAAATAAGCAGTAGTTATGTAAAGTTTTGATTTAAGAAAGCACCTTTTTAACTAATATTTCCACTGTTATAAAATACAAAGGTTGGTATAAGAAAGGAATTCGTTTTTACTTTTGTTACAATCCAAATATTACAAGAAGGAATTAAAAGATATTTTTGACGACAAAATTATTCCCCAGATAATTACTTGGTAGATCAAAATTTAAACGCTGGTCATCTTACATGGCATTTGCTTGTATCTTTTAAGTCATTAATCAATTTTCTCTGTTGCTCCTTTTTGCCGATCTTCAAACGAACATCTAGTATTTTCAACACACATTTAGGAATATGTTGCTCCTTTTTGGGCAGAAAACAAAAACGGTACAATGTACAATCACCCCAGCGATACCGTGGGGTGAGGGAATTAACCAATTCGTTTACTAAAATTTGTCTCTTTAGGTTTTCTACAAAAAGATACATGAGAATAGCTATCATTTGTTTCCATCTTCCCTTCAGATAGGAAGGGGAGTTTGATGCTTGCCTTCTTTGGGGTTTGATTGTCTTTTGTAGGGGTGGTCGGAACCTTAACTTATGGTTTTGAATGGGTAATTTCTTAATTAGTTTTTGTTTGTTGGGCTACCCCACGATTTGACCTCATGTGAGTTTCATTTTCCGTTATACGATTTGTATTCAATTTTGCATAAAGCTGGGCACATGTACTCACCCCGTCTTCTCTGTTTTTACAATTTGACACAATGTATCTTCCTAACATGCTCCCTATCTTTTCAGCACCCCCCCAAACATGGATAACAAGGTTTGCGATTTCAGCCACATTGGGGTGGTTGTGACGTTGTTAGGGTTGAAGTCGAGGAGCCTCAACTTCAGAAAAGTGTCGATTCTATCAAACTACACATACATAACGCAGATGTCTATTTAACAGTGTACACACAAGCCATAGTCATAACTTATAAACAGGAACAACCATGAAAATGAATATATACAAATGACCATACCGAGAACGAAGATTGGGACCCTGTAAAATGGTAAATACTATAAGAATACATAGAACATCTTTAAAAGTGTTTTGATTTTCCTTTTACCACAAGCCTTAGTCATAACTTATAAACAGGAACAACCATGAAAATGAATATATACAAATGACCATACCAATGACCATACCGAGAACGAAGATTGGGACCCTGTAAAATGGTAAATACTATAAGAACACATAGAACATCTTTAAAAGTGTTTTGATTTTCCTGAACACATAGAACATCTTTAAAAGTGTTTTGATTTTCCTTTTACCCTGAAGGTGTAGAAGTTTAAACATTTTATTTTTTGGATTTAAAAAATGGTATTAAAAAGCCTGAAATGCAATATTATTTACAAGAAAAATTGACAAGAGAGACAAATCAATAACTCAGATAACTTCGAAGGCGTATCAAGGAAACATCCACCCGGTATCTTTATTATTCAAGATATGAATACAATCAGGCGTACAACTTTATATTTATATATATATATATATATATATATATATATATATAAGAAATTAAATAAATTTTTATATACTTACGTATTATTTTGAAATTATTGTATGCTCCATCATCATCTTGTCATTATTGTATTGAGCAACATGCAAATAGATGCCGAGAATTGCGTGTGATTTTAACGCTCCATTATCATCCTATCATTATTGTATTGAGCAACAAAATGTTCATATAAATGGAAAGGACATTGAGCAAATGAATATTTTTAAATAGCAAGCACTTGAATGCCATAACAAATATTTATTTAAATATGAAAAACATTGATGACATATACGAGCTATTTCTAGTATTTAATGTTGGTTACTGAACATATATAGGCTATTTATAGTAGTTTTAAGTATATATGTGACTTAACAATAAGTAATAAAAGTCTCAATTTAGTTCTTTAAATTTAGGTGAATTCTTTGTTTGAGCTAAGAATACTTTCTTCCATTTATAGATATAGGGGAACTAGTTGTCTAAGCTAAGAATACCTTTCTTCCATTTATAGATATAGGGAAACTAGTAGTCTGAGCTAAGAATACCTTTCTTCCATTATAAATAGATAGAATGCTATTTTTATCGACCATGTGTTTTTCTACAGTAATTTTTTAATTTGAGATAACTTGAGGAACTTGAAAAACTTGTATATAAGGAGTTTGACAAAATATTTATTTTTTACAATTCTTAGTTGTTTTCATCATTTCATTCATATTAGTATAGAAATGGAAGTGGAAGTAGCTGATACTTTGATGTTGATGAGTCTGCGTGAGGAGGTCGAGGATAGATTCCATGGATCCCACAATTTGCATGATCACTATAATTGGCGAGAGATCATATGACAATTAAATGTGAGAGATCAACTGTGAGAGATCAGAGGACAATTAAAACTAAAAAGAATACAAATGGGAGCTCAGGATGATCATGCATACACTAAATCCGGAAACATCAACCGTATGCCAACTACATTTGCATGATCACTATAATTGATGAAAGATTCTACTTGCATGAAGTGCTTCCCAAATAAATCTTTACAATTATTAATGCTCAGAAACACACGTGAAAACAAAATAAAGTTATTCTAAAGGGTTTAATTGTATAAAAACCCTTGTTGAGAATTCTAGAGGGAGAGTGATTATAAACATTATTACTAGAAGTAATTTAATCTTTCAACTATATGCATAGTTTCACTTATAATTTTGTTAATTGAGTAAAGGGAGTGATCTGTATTTTAAGTTGATTTTGGGAGTGGGGATAATATGCCTATGATGTGAATATTGATTCACAAGTGTTGCTTTATATGTGATTTATTTTAATCAATATTATATATATTTTTGAATTAAAATAAACATTATTTATTATAATTAAGATTTTTTGGTCATCGATCAAAATAATCATAAATTAGGCAATCATTTTCCCACTATAGATGGGAAATCTTTATCTATGTCAAAGGTTGATTGGTAATTTTTTTATAAATTATTTGTTGAATTTTTTATTTGAAGCATATACTAAAAAAATGTTTTTACAAAAAGTTCTTATAATTGATTTGGGTTTAATTTATTATTATTAATTAAACTTTACATAAAATTTGTTTAATATTTATTATAAATGATAAGATAGTTATTTTTCATTAATTTAATTCATTTGAAAAAATTAATTAAGCTAAATGGTAGTAAAAATGGATTATTAATGTTTTGAAAAATCATTAATTTTAATAACCATTAATAATAATCATAATAACATTAGAAAAAAATAGAAAAAAATAAAAGTTTTGAATATGGATGATTATATGCAGAAAGAGTCCCTAAAGGGCGAGAGTTATATTTTAACACTCCATCATCATCTTGTCATTATTGTATTGAGCAACAAACTGTTTATATGAATGAAAAGGACATTGAGCAAATGAATATTTTTAAATAGCAAGCACGTCTAATGACATAAAAAATATTTATTTAAATATGAAAGACGTTGATGACATATACAAGCTATTTCTAGTATTTAATGTTGGTCATTGAACATATACAGACTATTTATAGTAGTTTTAAGTATCTATGTGACTTAACAATAAGTAATAAAAGTCTCAATTTAGCCTAGCTGTTTAAATTTAGGTGAATTCTTTGTTTGAGCTAATAATACTTTCTTCCATTTATAGATATAGGGGAACTAGTTGTTTGAGCTAAGAATACATTTCTTCCATTTATAGATATAGGGGAACTAGTTTTCTGAGCTAAGAATACCTTTCTTCCATTATAAATAAATAGAATGCTATTTTTATTGACCATGTGCTTTTCTACAGTAATTTTTTAATTTGAGATAACTTGAGGAACTTGAAAAACTTGTATATACAGAGTTTGACAAAATATTTGTTTTTTACAATTCTTAGTTGTTTTCATCATTTCATTCATATTCGTATAGAAATGGAAGTGGAAGTAGTTGATACTTTGATGTTGATGACTCTGCATGAGGAGGTCGAGGATAGATTCCACGGATCCCACAATTTGCATGATCACTATAATTGGTGAGAGATCATAGGACAATTAAATGTGAGAGATCAAATGTGAGAGATCAAATGTGAGAGATCATAGGACAATTAAAACTAAAAAGAATACAAATGGGAGCTCAGGATGATCATGCATACACTAATTCCAGAAACATCACTGTCAACGGTATGCCAACTACATTTGCGTGATCACTATAATTGATGAAAGATTCTACCTGCATGAAGTGCTTCCAAAATAAATCTTTAAAATTATTAATGCTCAGAAACACATGTAATAAATAGCTATTTATTATTTAACTTAATTGTATAAAAACCCTTTGCTCAGAGTTCTAGAGGGAGAGTGATTATAAACATTATTACTAGAAGTAATTTAATTTTTCAACTATATGCATAGTTTCACTTATAATTTTGTTAATTGAGTAAAGGGAGTGGGGATAATATGCCTTGCATGATGTGAATATTGATTCACAAGTGTTGCTTTATATGTGATTTATTTTAATCAATATTATATATATTTTTAATTAAAATAAACATTATTTATTATAATTAAATTTTTTTGGCCAGCAATCAAAGTAATCATAAATTAGGCAATCATTTTCCCACTATGGATGGGAAATCTTTATCTATGTCAAAGGTTGATTGGTAATTTTTTTATAAATTATTTTTTGAATTTTTTATTTGAAGCATATATTTAAAAAAAGTTTTTACAAAAAATTCTTATAATTGATTTGGTTTTAATTTATTATTATTAATTAAAATTTACATAAAATTTGTTCAATATTTATTATAAATGATAAGATAGTTATTTTTCATTAATTTAGTTTATTAAAAAAAATTAATTAAGCTAAATGGTAGTAAAAAGGGATTATTAATGTTTTGAAAAATCATTAATTTTAATAACCATTAATAATAATCATAATAACATTAGAAAAAAAATAGACAAAAATAAAAGTTTTGAATATGGATGATTATATGCAGAAAGAGTCCTTAAAGGAAGAGTTATCTTATGTATGTGGCCTTAATTGGAGTAGGTAATGCAGAAACAACGAGAGGAGTCAATGGATAAATTGTCAAAATATAAGGAAAGTGGACCAACCATTCATTGGCCCAAAGCCTTAATGGTCTAAATTGTGTAGATGAAAAGGCCAAAAATGTTTTGCCAACTAAATGTATCTATATGGCTAAGTCAATGGACATTGAATTGTGTGGTTCCAATGTTGTTTAGCCTAGAAAACAAATATGATTGTCTAGAATAGCAATTGAGTCATTCCAACTTCTTGATGTTGTGTAACTATATCGTAAATGTTAAAGGATGGAAAAGTTGGTTATGTTTTGCAATGGAAATACACCATGCTGAGAATTGCGTGTGATTTTAACGCTCCATCATCATCCTGTCGTTATTGTATTGAGCATTGTGTTGAGCAACAAACTGTTTATATAAATGGAAAGGACATTGAGCAAATGAATATTTTTAAATAGCAAGCACGCCTAATGACATAAAAAATATTTATTTAAATATGAAAGACATTGATGACATATACAAGCTATTTCTAGTATTTAATGTTGGTTACTGAACATATACACACTATTTATAGTAGTTTTAAGTATCTATGTGTCTTAACAATAAGTAATAAAAGTCTCAATTTAGCTATTTAAATTTAGGCGAATTCTTTGTTTGAGTTAAGAATACTTTCTTCCATTTATAGATATAGGGGAACTAGTTGTTTGAGCTAAGAATACCTTTCTTCCATTTATAGATATAGGGGAACTAGTTGTCTGAGCTAAGAATACCTTTCTTCCATTATAAATAGATAGAATGTTATTTTTATCGATCATGTGCTTTTCTATAATGATTTTTTAATTTGAGATAACTTGAGGAACTTGAAAAACTTGTATATAAGGACTTTCACTGAATATTTGTTTTTTACAATTTTTAGTTGTTTTCATCATTTCATTCATATTCATATAGAAATGGAAGTGGAAGAAGCTGATACTTTGATGTTGATGAGAGGAGGTCGAGGATAGATTCCATGGATCCCACAATTTGCATGATCACTATAATTGGTGAGAGATCATAGGACAATTAAATGTGAGAGATCAGAGGACAATTAAAACTAAAAAAAATACAAATTGGAGCTCAGGATGATCATGCATACACTAAATCTGGAAACATCACTGTCAACCGTATGCCAACTACATTTGCATGATCACTATATAATGCTAAGAAACACATGTGAAAACAAAATAAAGTTATTCTAAAGGGTTTAATTGTAAATATTATTACTAGAAGTAATTTAATTTTTCAACTATATGCATAGTTTCATTTATAATTTTGTTAATTGATTAAAGGGAGTGATCTGTATTTTAAGTTGATTTTGGGAATGGGGATAATATACCTTGCATGTATGATGTGAATATTGATTTACAAGTGTTTCTTTATATGTGATTTATTTTAATCAATATTATATATAATTTTGAATTAAAATAAACATTATTTATTATAATTAAGTTTTTTTTGTCAATTATCAAAGTAATCATAAATTAGGCAATCATTTTCCCACTATGGATGAGAAAACTTTACCTATATAAAGGGATTGGTAATTTTTTTATAAATTATTTGTTGAATTTTTAATTTGAAGCTTATATTAAAAAAAAGGTTTTTACAAAAAGTTTTTATAATTGATTTGGTTTTAATTTATTATTATTAATTAAACTTTACATAAAATTTGTTTAATATTTATTTTAATTGATAAGATAGTTATTTTTCATTAATTTTGTTCATTTCAAAAAAATAATTCAACTAAATGGTAGTAAAAAGGGATTATTAATGTTTTGAAAAATCATTAATTTTAATAACCATTAATAATAATCATAATAACATTAGAAAAAAAATAGACAAAAATAAAAGTTTTGAATATGGATGATTATATGCAAAAAGAGTCCCTAAAGGGCGAGATTTATCTTATGTATGTGGTCTTAATTGGAGCAGGTAATGCAAAAACATGAGAGAGTGAGTTAGTGGATAAATTGTCAAAATATAAGGCAAGTGGAATGTGG
Organism: Picea mariana; assembly: GCA_032191745.1. Classification (NCBI taxonomy): domain Eukaryota; kingdom Viridiplantae; phylum Streptophyta; class Pinopsida; order Pinales; family Pinaceae; genus Picea; species Picea mariana. The sequence continues at coordinate 139 of JASDQU010228029.1, read as the reverse complement.
TCTTAATTGGAGCAGGTAATGCAGAAACACGAGAGAGTGAGTTAGTGGATAAATTGTCAAAATATAAGGCAAGTGGACCAATCATTCATTGGCCCAAAGTCTTAATACTCTAAATTGTGAACATGAAAAGGCCAATAAT
>JASDQU010228027.1:4192-14485 GCA_032191745.1 Picea mariana | reverse complement strand
ATGTTGTTTTGTGAGTTGCTAATTTGATTTATAACAAGGAAATCACTAGATTACAAGATACCTAGGTGCCGGAGTAGGGATTTCAACATGGTATCAAAGCAGTCGCTCTGAGATGAATCCATATCTCAAATCCATAGCAGTTGACAACAGATCTATCAGATATGCAAGGAGATCTTAGCATATCCATAACCAATAGTCAGAAATTAAGGGTTGGATTTTGGGGAAACAACAGTACTGAGGTAGAGCTAGGGTTTTGTAGTTGCATAGAGTTGTATGCAGGTTGCAGAAGGAAAAATCACGTAGACACCTAGGTTACTTTTAATACAATCATGTATACGTGGGATTTAGTAAGCAAAGGTGCGTACGTACATGAGTTTCAGTAAGGAAAGTCTTGTACATAAGTGGGTTTTAGTGGTGACATGCATGTACAAGTTCATACATGTCAGTATAAGGGTGGTTTCAACAACATGTTATTTCCAGGGAAGTTTATCAGGTCTAAGGGATGGCATCAACAAGTTTGAGAGTTGAAGATAGATTGGATGGATCATCCAACTTCCTATCTTGGAAAGAAAGCGTGACTTTGGTGTTGAAGGAGTATGACCTTTTGGAGTTAGTGGATAAATCAGTTGTTCCACCGAAAAATACGATAACTTTGGAAGCTCATGAGAAGAAGGAGATAAAATATGAGAGGGTTATCTTGGATTCAATAAAGGATCATCTAATTCCTCACCTATTCGAGAAGAATATGACCAAGGAAATGTTTGACGCCCTGGTAGGATTTTTCCAGAGCACTAACATGAATAGGAAGATGGTCTTAAGAAATAAACTCAGACCTGTGCAAATGTCAAGATATAACAATGTTATTATCTATTTCATGAGGATCACTCATGTACATGATCAAATTGTAGCCATAGGAGAGAAAATTGATGAAGTAGAGATCGTGAATGTGGCATTGAATAGTCTTCCCAAGTCTTGGGAACCATTTGTCAAGGGATTATGCACTTGAGAAAATACTCTAGATTTGCAGAGGCTTTGGGATGATTTCATCCAGAAAGAGACTTAGGAGGAGTTCGAGAGAAACAAGCTAGGAAGTAGTGGTGAGAAATTGGCCCTTGTCAGTAAGACAAAGAAGGGAAAAGGAAAGAGTTCCAACAAGAAGGGTAACAATGATGGAGGATCATCGTAGCCAGGAAAGAAGGACTTGAATAAAATCAAGTGCTTCTCATGTCATAAGAATGGAAATTATGTATCTCAATGTCCAGAGAAGAAGAAGGGAAAAGGAAAGAAACATACATAAATATAAACATAGACATAGCTATATGAGTTTGCAAAAAAGTTTGAGAAGGATTTCTCACTAGTTTCTTTCCTTTCTACCAACACAACTACCAGGAGTGCACGGTACTTGGAAAATGGTGCATATCGTCATATGAAAGAGGCATGAGATATATTTAGTAGCCTGATGAAGGACTCAAGGGTCCATGTGTAGCTTGGTGATGACGCCAAGTATTCATTAAAGGGGAAGAGAAATATCATGTTCCAACTTGAGTCAGTAGGTTTGTTTGATGCCCATGATTTGCTTTATGTACCGGAACAAAAGAAGAACTTTCTCTCAGTTTTAGTTTTGGAGGACAATGCTTTTTCCGTGACTTTTAAAAGAAGGAAAGAACTCATACATCCATAGGGAGATATCTCTGATAGAAAAATGAGCATTGGGGTTAGAGAGGGCAGGTTATACAGGTTGCAAGGCAAGCCTGCAAGAGAATCCAAGGGGATCTTGGATCATATATAGATGTTAGTGACAAAGGAAAAGGATCGAGAGGCTTTGAAGGGTGAAAAACCAAAGGATGAGTAGAGTTCATAGACTTCTAGTGTGAAACTTCAGATGGGATGAGGGAGTTAACCCTTTCCAGTTCTGTCAGGATACTAAGTTGGTGTGAGATGGTATTGATGGATGCTCAAGAGAAGGAGGATTTTAGGAGCACATTGATTGAAAGTAGGCCTTTGATGAAGTTTCTAAACTTTATGGAATTGACATGTAGCATCATCAATTCCATGATTTTGACTATTCGGGGAGCAACTGACCAACAAGTTTGGAGGGATTCCAGTGTGCAGGATGATGTGTGCGACATTGTGCGAGGGTCGGAGGAAGACCCAATTCTAGGTGGCTCTTCGAGAAGTACCTTCCTTACTAAGAGGGAGTGTTGATGTTGGTAGCATCATACATGTACTTCTACAYAGGTTTAAGTGTCTAGACATGTGGAATTCGTCCAAATCCTTCTACCTTGAGAATTTACTTTAATTAAACGAATTATTAAAGTAAATTTATTTTATTAGTGAGTTGAGTTTTATTTAAAGAAATTATTTAATTAGCATTAGTGAATTAAATAATATCCATTGATATCAACTGAGGTGAGAATTAATCTCAATCTTCAATCACTTTGGAGATTAGGGTTAGGTCATAACTCAATCTTATAAAAGAATGGCTACGGTGAAGCATGAAGACACTTACATGATACATAGATATAGATAAGAGAAGGATTTTTTTCATAGGATTGGATCACGAAGGACCATGATTCAAGGAGATATTGGATAGGCGGAGAAGGACTTCCATCTAGAGATTAGGTCAAGGAAAAGAGAGAACAGAGGTAGTCACAAGTGGGTTTTAGTAAATTGAAGCTGCAGTAGCAGGGTCACGCCATATAGTGCTGTTGTACAATATTTGAGTGTGTGTATGCGAGTTGCAGTGGAGACAGATGTGTATGCACATGTTTTCTTAAGTAAAGGAACATACATCTCAAGAAATGTGAAATATCGAGGTCGTACAATAGATAAAGAGTTTCTAGGGTTTGCAGTTACTGTCCATAGTTTTCTGTTTTCTCCGTGGGCCATTAACCCAGGTACAAGAGCCCTTGTAAGCTTTGAATTTATTTGAATGACAAACTTAGTTGATGTGTAGAATATAATTGTGTATTTTGTATGACATTTTGGTTTCCAATATTGCTTCTGCTATCTTTAATTGAGTTGAATATTCCAGGAAGTGTATGTTGTTTTGTGAGCTGCTAATTTGACTTACAATAAGGAAATCACTAGATTACAAGATACCTCAGTGTCAGAGTAGGGATTTCAACATAGCACACAACGATATCTTTGTGGAGAGTGTGCTTCAAAATATTGGAAACTATTGAGACTAATAAAATAGAGCATTTGAATATTGGGTTTTTTCCTAGATTAAGGTTTTCTCTAGGGAAAATTTATTGTGTCATGATGTGTTTATTTCCCTTGTTTTTTTGTTTCATTCCATAATGTTGAGGTTACATTACTGGAGTTTTTTAACAGTAAGGATGACAAAATATATGCATTTATGGGCTTAAAAGTGGATTGAAATAGTAAACAATTAAAATGCCAACACATTTCCTCAAATTAGGACATTTAGTGATGAATTGTCTAGAGAATAGCTTCAACAATTTACAAATCAAAGTTGTTAAAAAATTGACTATTTTTTACAAGATTAAAGCTTAACAAAAGTCTCTTCCTTCCTAAGATCCAATGGAGGAGGATGGATTGATCTTTTCACAGTCTCAAAGAGCACATGGTGCTTGGACCCTTTCAAGATGAAATGCAAGCTTTGAATCAGACTGATTTCTACCTAGAGTAGGGCTTATCCCAAGAACACGATCCCCCTTAATTTCAAAAAAATGATGGGGTGAAAAGATCATCATACCAACTTATCTACATATGAATATTAAAAACATACACACACAAAGCTATAGATGAAGCTCCTCATTTCTCCACAAATTGGAAGTGAATGTAGTGGAAGTATGTTAAGATCCATGAAAATGCAGTTGATTAGAGGTTGGCCCACAAAACTTTCCCATATCAAGATATGACCCACAGATGGACGTAGTGGGAACACATAATTTTCCATGTTTGTAAGGATCATAAAATAGCATTCAACACATTTTTTAGTGTTTCATTTAGTTAGGATTGAATAGACAAGTGCCTTGAAGCTTTCGATGTATAAATATTGAATACAAAAACTTTCTAATAAAACCTTCATTATAGTGATTTCATTTAATCCCAAATATATGAAAGCTTGAAATATAGGTGATTTGTTCCTTAGTACACTTTTTATTTGCACTAGGCCCCTTCATCCTTGAGCATAACCAACTTTATTTAGGTCTCATCATGCTTGACACCTCTCATGTGACCAATGCCCGTCTCTTGCCACATTGGTGCTTGCCTACACATGCAACCAATGCCTAATCTACAACATGCCATTTATCTTGCATCAACAATCGATCCACATAGCATGCACCGACTCCAACAATAGATTGACTTGTATTTATGTCCACCACTTTAACTCTAGATCATCAAGCCACATCAATGATATCTTGTAGTCTGTGATTCAACACACACCCCTCTTTTGTGTATTATCAAATTTGACCAAGTATGTGTTGATGATAAAGTTAGACTAAGTCAAGGTGTGGCTAATGTAACTACTCTTGATATTAAAGGGATTCATTATTTCTTATTTGTTGTGCCCAAGGCCAATCAGTTGGAATTTCCCTATTTGTTGCATTTTTTCAGTCAAACATATAAAAATATATATAATTCCATTTGTAAATTATTCCACAATTTTGATTAGAGTTGTAATCCTTTGTGAAATCAAGCTCTACATATTTATTCTCATGACTTGACACATAAATATATTACACATTTCTTTGATGTTCACCATTCTTTGTAGCTCAATTCTTTTGTACTAACAATAGGTGTATGCTCGAACAATTCTCTTATATTCTAGATTTTGATATGGTTGGATTGTTCTCTATCTTATTGTTGTTATGTTTATGTGTTGATGGTTACACACTTATTTTCTTAAGTCATCAAAGAACTATGTTATTGAATTTCCTATCTACAAATCATTAATGGATCCTCACACATACTTAAATCACTTCTGAACGTTTGATTGAAAAATTACATCAAGATTCCATGTGGTCCAATTGTTGTTCATAATAGTCACACCTCTGTTGCACTCTTTCATCACAACTTTATTGTTTTCCTTGTCTAGAGCAACCAAGCCAAGTAATTTTACGAGTTTATCCAAAAATTTACCAGCATTGTGCAATAGAGGTCCTAATCCTAACCTTGACCAACTTCATCGATATTAGAGCATAAAGAGTCTCACTTGTTGCAATCAAAGATGATAGGAAACAAATCCATCGACTTTTCCATTCTTAATATTAATGTTGTGCATTGCATGATCGAAGAAGCACTTCAAAAACAATTCAAAGTGATGTTGAATCAATGTGCATACTTCTTTTGAGAATTATTTCCCTATCTATGCTTAGATCCTCTACTCATGGATCAAATTCATTTGGTGGGTATATTGACTTCAAGGTGAATATGTTCATAACATTTGGCATTTAAGAGGATGATGTTAAGACACTCAATGAGTGGCTTACTATACCTATTTTAATACTTACAACTTCAATGTTGCAAAGAATATTAAGCTCATGACCATGAAGATATGTTTGAGTACTAATACTCAAGGTTTGGTAGAAAGTTCACATTCAAAGTAAGTGGAACATGGTGAGACTATCACTCTATGGGCCGAATTTGTGCAAGTGATGCATGGCAAGTATCACGATGATAAATACATGAAATAACAATAATTACACCAGTTCCATGATTAGTAAATTGACCACACAAACACATCCCATACTCTCATGGTTCATCTTAACATTAGAGTGGAGGAAATGAATCTAGTTCTCAAGTACCAAAGTTAATTAAACCAATACATTAGTTAGAATTTTGGAATTTTTGACGATTAAGACACATGGGAATGTTGGATCATGGAATATATGAGTCATGCCCTTTTACAAGGAAGCTTTTAGAATTCTTGGGGAAAAGCTCAAATTGATTCTCTTTGACTAATTGTTAAGACACATTAATTCTTAAGGTTGACATAAGACTCTTCACACTGACAAGATGAAGAAGCACATAAGGTTGATGTTTATTGGAAAAAAAATGATGTGGATTCATTAGCTTTGGGTTATGTGCACGAAATCATATTTCTAATTACTTGACTTAGCATGAAGGTTAATTTATAATCACACTTTAAGAATTTTCTTCGATGGAGGCCTATGATTTTTTTTTTTTCTCACCTTCATTGAAAGATGTCTTGTCATTGAAAGAGGGATTATGTGTGAGATCTTGTGTGTAGAAACTATAACCTAATCTTACTATAGGTTATTTATTTATTTATTTATTTATTTAAATTATTGGTAAATTATTAATTATTTTGTATTTTTTAAAAAATATTAAAAAAAATTCATTGTAATATATAAATGTAAATGGGGTAAATTCTATTCATCATAAGATGTAAATGGGGTAAATTTTTGTCTTTGATGACAGAGCATAATCTTATGTGTTTTTATTTAAATTAATGGTAAATTATTATTTTTGTTTTTATAAATATTTTATTAAAAATTATTTTCATCATAATTTATAAATATAAATGGGGTAAATTCTCTTCATTGTAATTTATAGATGTAAATGGGGTAAGTTGTTATCTTTGATTAGAGATCCTAACTTTATAAGAATTAAGAAAGTCGAACCCATGACCTTTTTAATTTTAAGGGAGAGATTTCACGTATAGCTCATAATCTAATCCTTGAGGTTAAGCTAACAATTATACATTATAAACTATTTTTATTGATTTTCTAAATTAACAAAATTGCCAAATATGACAAGAGCACAAGGATATGTTAATCCCTTATGAATAAATCATTTATAGCTCATCAATAATTAACTCATTAGAAATAAACGTGYTACAAAGCAAGATTTGAATTTAATTAGAGAAGATAACAACTTTCCTCACAACCATTCAAATTATGTCTAATTAACACTTTTGATGATGACGATGATGATTAATGCCTAGTGAGATTGGTTTATAAAACCTTAAGAAGGTAAGGGATTACTTGGAATTCTTTTGAATTTTATTTCTATACTCGAAAAATATTAAGAGAAATATTCCAAGATCACCATAATTTTGTTGAATTAATACTTATTATATTTTATAAAATAAATTGACTTTTTTAATTAATTAACAATACATCTAATCAATTCATACCTAATCAATAGGGATTAATAAAAAATAAAGTGTGAGATTTTTTAATATATTTAAATTTATGATTTTATTATTTAGTAAAACATTAGAATGTTGTTAATTCATTTTAAAATTAATAAAAGCTATAAGACAAAATAAAGTAAAAGCGTAGTTAAACATGTTACAAGTTGGATATTTTTTGGTCACATTTTTCCGACTATTTTTGCTCAAATTCTAGCTAAAAATTTAAAAGAATTGTTGGAATCACATATATCAATTATCAGGATTGCACAATCTAGGTGCAATATGAGCTTTTGAGGGCATTGAATCTAATTTATGCATTCAAAAATGCAATTTCAGTAATGAATTTCAATTTGACCAAAAATTATATAACCAAATTCGGGTGACAATTGCTAGGAAAAATCCAAATAATATAAAGTTTAGAATTTTTTCTAAAATAAATATTCATCAAATATATTATTTATATAATTAAATATAATAAAAATAAAAATATAAAAAATATTTTTTCATTAAAAAAATTAATTGTATCATAAAACTAGATAATATAATGATTTTAATATTGTTAGAATGCACACGAATGTAGATCGACGTGGAATGTTTTTCATTAGTATGATACACATATAAATACATAGTTTATGACCTTTGGATTCATCTTCCAAGAGGTCTCTTGGACTTCCGGTGACCGCTTTCACTTGACTTTTCATATTCCAAGTGAATAATACAAAATATCCTAACCCTAACTAATTAGGTTTCCAACATTCCCCTCAATCCAAAGGGGTGTATGTGATTATGAGCATAGAGCTGAAATCTGGAAGTGGACAACTGCTAATGGCTGAATGCGCTCTCATAATTTGGTGGTTTTGAGATGACCATGAGCCAAATGGCTAGCATAAGCTGATGTCTTATGCTAAATGGAGGTGGTGGTTTAAGGAAGACCACAAACCCTAGAACTTGGATCCAAGCCCCATTAGTTCCCATTAACATTTCCTAATTTAGATATAAGTTGATGTCTTTTGCTAGCTGAAAGTGCTCTCAAATGGAGGTTTAAACATGACCACAAATTGTTGTCTAGCAGAAGCTGATATCTTCTACTAAATGGAGGTTTAAGGAATGACAAACCAAATCATGTTGATGGTTCTAATGTTGTTTCGCTTGTTCTTGATTGATTAATAGTACTTTGAAACTTGAAGCATGAATACCAATCACTGATATTATCTCCCCTGTCAAGGACAAAGTGAGAAGACAAAAATCTTTCCACTGCAAGATGTGTCAATACTCGAGAATGAATTATTCGATATGATGGATATATCTTCTTGTTTGTTGACGACCATTGCCAAGAAGTGATCCACCCATAGTGATTCTTTACACTTGCATATTTCATGCATTTGGAACATCTGTTTGAATGATGATTATACTTTCCACAATGATCACAAGGATGAATATCAAAACATTGATCTTCCACATGGCCAACTTGATGACAATGTTCGAATTCAAGAATTTTCTCTTGAACTAGAGAAGGTGAACATGAACTTTCTTGAATAAATCCAACACTATGGAATTGGATTGGTTTGGTATAATCCATAATATTAAAGGTAACTTCATTTTCATATCCGATATATATTATGTGCTTATTATCTCTTATTTATTCCCAAGGTTTGATGATTGGCTTGGAAAGAGAAAGCTGAACTTGTTCATGCACAACTTCATCTTCATCTACACTTGTATCTAAAGTTGGCTCACTAAGTTTCTCCTACTCTGACTATTGATCCTAATCACCATCATCATAAAAAATAGGGTTGTTATGAATGAGGACTAGTTCATAATGTTGAAGATTCTTTCATTGAAGTTCATCATGAAGAAGTTGAGTTTAAATTTGAAGTAGTTCTACTTTGTCTTGCGAAGCTTGCAAACATGTTAGAATAAATTCATAGTTGCTTTATCAATTGTGACCGTATCGTCGACATTAGAGAGTATTAGATTGTCCAGTAACTCTAATAATTCATAAATTCGATCCATTTAGACACTAACTTATGCTTCAAAGGGTTTCTTACAACTCCACCCTTTAACAATCAAAATCAATAATTCAAACTAAGCAAATGAAGGGTGTCAGCTTTGTTGATGTTCATATTGGTTAATATCCAAATAGAAACCTCACGAGGATAAAATATCCCCTTATGTTTTTATAGAGGTGGTACTCCTCTATTATGGTCTAAAAGATATAGCTTGAATATTCTGAATTAAACAATCAAAATGAGAAATGCTAAACAACAAAACCCGATATATTTATTGCCTTGTAAATATAAAGGAAAGATACAAATACATTCACACAGAAAAAGGTTCTTGAGAGAAGGACCAAGAATCTTCAAGACTGAAACAAATATATGTACATATTATTATACAAGAATAATGAAACCATAATATGAAAGTAAAACATTCCTCACATCCATCACAACATGATAAAATTTGATCACATTCATAACAAGGAAATATTCAAGTCCACAATATAGATAACTTAAAAAGTGTATTTCATTCAAAACATAAGAGAATATGATAGGTGCACTTCAAAAATATCGTGCTCATAAACTTAGAGTTTGAGAAATCATTGAAATTACACCATGAAGTAGTTCTCTTGGGATTTCAAAAATAATAGTATGTTTTACAATAAAAATAAAGGATTGCATTCATCCATATGGATTGGGATGGGGCTACTATGGACCATAAAATAAAGTATAACATGAATATACCTGAAAGAAGAAAAATGAGATAGACGGATATCAGTTATGGACTCTCAAGAATTGAAAATACACGACTGGATGATTTCTGAATGAGAATAATAAAGATTAGGATTTACGAAAAGTGATCAATTTTCTCTAGAAACAGTGATGGATTCTCTCTATGATTATCTACTTGCTGAGGTGCCTTTTGTAATTTCCTTTTTCTTTCGTTGGTATTACGTGACCAATTGAAACTAACTCTTCTTGATCTGGTTTCGTTATTTTAGTTAATGCATCCTTTAACCAATTTTCAATATAATCTCTCATTGGTGCAACAATTATTTCTTGCCTTACTTTTATGTCAAATAAGAAGTTTTCTAGATCTCTAAAGTCTATTGAAAGTTGGTGTAGTGTATCCTAAATATCTTCATTTTTGTTTACATAAATAAC
>JASDQU010228026.1:1819-17376 GCA_032191745.1 Picea mariana | reverse complement strand
TGCATGCATCTTAGGAGACAAAAAGAGAGCCTCCCACATCAGACACTATTCTAATATTTTTTGAGAAATATTTGTAGAAACAAATTGGATATTTGAATTTCTCTTGGGAAAATATTCAATTTCAAAAAAAAAATCGTCCAAAATGGAGTCCGGGAACTGACGTTATGATCCTTTTAAAATCAACAAAATTTCAACATGTTTCTGGAAACAGCCGCACGGTTTTCAAAGCATCATCCAAAATTTATTTGGATATTATTCATTACAAGAAGATAAAGTGGATATGTGTGGACATATCAATGGTGTTTATACTTCATCAAATCCATGCAGACATCTACATCTTCAACAAAATCTTCAATGAACACAAACTTGCACAGTTGCGAGGTCTTCTTGGAGTGAAGGACATGGTTTCTCAGCAACTGTCTTTTGTTCCTTATCATTTTTTATTTTGTGCATTGTTATTTGAGGGGGGGTTTTGTTCCCATTAGGTTTTCTCTCTTTCCTCATTTAGTTCAGTGTATCTTCTATATTTGGGTACCTAACATGGTCTCGTAGCCGGGACCCATTCTTTATTTTCACCATAGTGATGTTCAGGGGGGGTGTTGGAGTTACTTCACACACACCTAGGATTTATTTTTCCTAAGGTTATTCCTTGTTTATTATTCATAATTAGTCATTATCCAGTCTCCTATATTTTATGGGAGAATATTCCACCTGGAGAATATTCTCTTTCAGTTGACACTTCAGTTTGACTAGTCGAGTTGAGTTTAGATGTTGCATTGGTTTTGTCACCATGCAACATTGGGATCATCACCAATTCACTACTCTTTGTTTAGTCAGTTAAATGAAGACTAGTTGATTAGTTAACTCAGATAGGTGGCAGTTCACTCCTGTAATTTCCTTAGAGAGTAGACTAGGTGGTAGTTTACTCTTGTAACTGTTGGTGTGTGTCCAGATCAATCTAGACCACCACTATGGCTCATTAGTTACTCATTTATCCTATATATATTATAAATTATTCACTCTTTTGAGTGTGGAATACGGTTAATGAGAATTCTTCCATTCTTTCTATCTTGTTTATTCTTTATTAATTTCTCTCTGCAAATGTGTGTAGTATTTTCTAGCTAGATATATTCTGTATAGGTTCAACACATTTACATGGTATCAGAGCCAACAGACTGCTAAGCAAAAGCTACACCAAATAATTTTTTGCAGGTACAAAAGATTGAAGACAACAAAAGATGGATTATTCACCGGAAATACTTCTCAAGCCTCATAACTATTTAGAATGGAAGCCAAAAATTTTGCTTCTGCTAAGATGCAAAGGCTTATACCAAATTACTATGGAAATGCAAGTAGAGCCTAATTCCGTTGATGAGAAAAATGACTTTCTCAATAAACAAGATATGGCCATAGGAAGTATCGGCATGTCTGTTTCTCCCGAACTTTTCCATCAAGTATATAAAGAATCACAAGGATTAACTCCAAATGAATTATGGACCAGATTGGAGGTTCTATTTGAGAATAAATAATGTTGTGAAGATTTCTTGCAGGAGGTCGAATAAATAGAGCCAGAAGAGAAGCCATCAGAAGATCAAGCCTCTTATTATGAAGAGTCTTCTACAAAAGTTTTTGCGGAAATTTGTATTCCAATAATTAAAGATGATGTCTACTCCATTTCAGATTTATTTTTTGAAATTCATGTGGAAGATATATGGCATGCATCTTAGGAGTCATATGCAGACACTGTTGCATGCACCATGCATGCATCTCAGGAGACAAAAAGAGAGCCGCGAACATCAGACGCCATTATAATATTTTTTGAGAAACATTTGCAGAAAAAAATTGGATATTTGAATTCCTCTCAGGAAAATATCCAATTTCAAAAAAAAAATCGTCCAAAACGGAGTCCGGGAACTGACGTTATGATCATTTTAAAATCAACAAAATTTCAACATTTTTCTGGAAACGGCTGCACGGTTTTCAAAGTATCATCCAAAATTTATTTGGATATTATTTATTAAAAGAATATAAAGTGGATATGTGTGGATATATCAATGGTATTTATACTTCATCAGATCCGTGCAGACATTTACATCTTCAACAAAATCTTCAATGAGCACAAACTTGCACAGTTGCGAGGTCTTCTTGGAGTGAAGGACATGGTTGATTAGCAACTACCTTTTGTTCCTTATCAATTTTTATTTTGTGCATTGTAATTTGAGGGGGGGTTTTGTTCGCATTAGGTTTTCCCTCTTTCCTCATTTAGTTCAGTGTATCTTTTGTATTTGGGTACCTAACATGGCCTCGTAGCCGGGAACCATTCTTTATTTTCACCATAGTGATGTTCAGGGGGGGTGTTGGAGTTACTTCACACACANGTGTCAACTGAAAGAGAATATTCTCCAGGTGGAATATTCTCCTTCAGTTGACACTTTAGTTTGACTAGTTGAGTTAAGTTTAGATGTTGCATTGGTTTTGTCACCATGCAACATTGGGATCATCACCAACTCACGACTCTTTGTTCAGTTAGTTAACTGAAGACTAGTTGACTAGTTAACTCAGTTAGGTGGTAGTTCACTCCCGTAACTGCCTAAGAGACTAGACTAGGTGGCAGTTTACTCTTGTCATTGTTGGTGTGTGTCCAGATCAATCTAGACCACCACTATGGATCATTAGTTACTCATTTATCCTATATTTATTGTAAATTATTCACTCTTTTGAGTGTGGAATATGGTTAATGAGAATTCTTCCATTCTTTCTATCTTCTTTCTTCTTTCTTAATTTCTCTCTGCAAATGTGTGTATTATTTTCTAGCTAGATCTATTCTATGTAGTTTCAACACATTTACATAATTTTGTCCTCGGATTTGGTGATTTTCTGGTTGTTGGGGGGATGATTTTTCCCTCTGAAAAATTATGAAATTGCTAATTTACAGAACAATTTTTTTTTCTCAAGTGCATAGATGATTTATCTATGATCTTGTCGTTTTCTTTGTTGTAATTTTATATCATAATTTCAATGTAAAATTGTTTAGTGATAATAGTTAGGGTTTTAATATTTTGATCACTTTGAAGTAATTTTCAGATCTAAAATTAGTTGCATGAAAAATTGACAATTGGCTACTCATGAGATGTCTTCTTTTGAATTTTAGAAGTACATTAAAGGTATTGGTTCCAAGTTACTTCATCAATGGGGTATACAAGTGATGGACTTGGTAAGCATGGAAAATGTATTATTACTCCTATTGAACCTGAGATGAGAATAATGAGAGCAAACCTCAAATATGTTGAGATTTCATTGGCGGGTGTCAGACACCATACTGTTTCTATTACTACTATTTTATAGGAGCCATAATGTGCACCATTTTCATTTTCTAATATGGATTTATAGGAAATAAATCTTGCATCTTCTGATCAATGAGAACTAGAAACTTCACCACCATATGTCAAGTTAGAGCACCATCCACATCTAAGTCATATTAACATCCAAATCATAGTGATTGAAAATAATGTCTCTCTTTACCTATGTATCGACATTCTTATTTTCATAGTTCTTACAAATTAATATTTAATAAGAGTAGATTGAAAATTTTTGTATCGATATCCACTTTTAGGACCAATGTGTCATGTTGACATTTGAGCTCTTGATCAAGGACATCTTATTGACAAGTTCCATCAATTGTAAAACCGTAAAATTCTCATCACTCTTTTAGATAATTGATTAGCCATAGTAGCAATCTCTTGACATTTTTTTGTGGAAAAGCTTTCTTGTTTCTTCCTTTTACACACAAGCATGGTGAAAGATGTTTTTATGATGAATAAACCATTTTGTTGCATGCATAATTTGGAATTTTTATTGATCATTTGACCCCATTAGCATGTGGTTAGGGCTCTTGGGTTGATCACTTGAAACATGCTTGTTGATCCTTAGTGCTTGTTGAATCACTTTCAGTATCATGTTCTTTCCATTGTGTTTTTCATTTCTCAAGGATTGTTCTTTGACAAGATTGTGGGAATTAGCTCCCTACTTTGATCATTCAGTCATATGATTGTTTAAAATTGTGTTTTCTTCAATGATTCTAAACAAGCTTGTATGAATATGTTTTGGAGGTGTTATCCCCATTTTGTGGATAACTAAGGAGATTATGTATCAAGGCCCTCAAGTTGCAGATATGGAGTGTCAGGAGACTACATGACTAGCAGTATCCTTTTTCACAAATGGAGACCCTTCTCACAACCATAGAGGTCACATATTTCTAGATGGCATCCACCACACCAACTGGATTTCAAAAGGCAGCGGGCCTTGATCCATGAGGTAAAAGTTAGTATTATGGTGAGAATCATTTCAATATTTAAGGCATTTAAGTATGTTGTATCTTAGATTGCTCTAGATTTCATGATATATGATTGGAAATTATGCCTTTTTCCCTTCTTCACTTTGGTGGTTGACATTGTTCCCTAATAAGTGGTCTTCCTTGGGTATGGGTTTGCTACTAGGAACTCCCTTGAAGAGACATCGTACCATTCCCTACCACACTTACCACTTTCCATCACTATTTCCCCCCATTTCTTTATCTCTTGGGATTTTAGGGTGTATTGATCCAACAAGGGGTTGCCCATCATTCTACAGGAAGAAGGGGTTGAAGGCCCAGAGGGATTGATGTGGGTAAAATATAAAATTCTATGTATGAACCTTCTATATGCTTTTCCCAGGGATCACCCAAGAAAGCAATGAAATGCTTATATTTGAGAAAAGAGGGACCCACAATAAAATATGATTAAGAATGATTAAAAGGTTAATTGAAGGATAGGAGGTCTCATAATGAGCCAGCCTATCATGTCCATGAATATCTAGTGGTATTAAATTACCATCATCTGGTCACTAAGCCAAGTTAATGGCTCTCAGTTGCATGGCTGAGAGAAAGGGGGTATCGTCACGAGCCAACCTTCTCATTTACACTAGGTGTTTGTGGGTGACATTGTCATTATCTGGACACCAGGCCATGGAAGTGGCCTTCAACCATTCCTTAAATTTATTAAATAATGAAAGAATGGAAAAATAATGGGCTTGGAAAAATTGCATTGCGAACGAAGGTACCACACACCCTCTACAAAATCACCCATGAATGAGACACTACGACCTCTTGTATGTCATGATCCATATGCCCATTGTGTCTTGACTCTAACCACTTCACCCATTTTACATGGATTAGATATGGATATCTTGTAAACTCTCCTTGACTTAGGGAAATATCTACCCAATAGGACACCTCGTCAACCCTCCCATATTCAATCTTGACAAATCGCATAATGTCTTTGAAAACTTAATTGTTTGATATAGTAATATTTGATGCACATGCTTAGGTGGCTCATTTATTGATTGGATTCACTTATCATGATGTTATGACTTGAGATCCTTGGAGGGTGTTCTTATTTGTCTTTGCAGGACCTAGTTAGTGGAAAAATTTGGAAGAACAAGCCTCGCTTGGGCTTCCATGGGGCTTGAATCCCACAGGTGGATGCCAAGGGCCCAAAACATAGATGAAAAATTTCAAACTTGGAAGGCCTAAAATATGACTTAGATGACATGACCTAGCCCTCACATGCCAAAAATTTTTCCTAGGAGGGGAAAAACGTCACTTCTAGAGGCATGACATCACCTAGGGGGTTTAGGGATTGGTGGTGAGGTGACATACATTAGCACAAGGAAATTTTGAGGGGCTTGAGCCTTGATCATGAAGGAAGTTGTTTGGATGCTTGACACGTGGCTTTGGGAATCCTATCTACTCTCTTCCATCACCAATGACCTCCTCTTAGTGCCAAAACGTCCCCTAAAGGGGTGACATCCATATGAACTAGGGTTTTTCTTTTTGCAAAAGTGAAATTTAAGTGAATTGTTTAATATTACTTTGTAAAAGGGGAAATATTAGGGTTGTTGACACCTAGTCTTGTGGTTTACCCTTAATTATGTGTAAAAACTGTATTAGTGACATTTTTTATAAATAAGAGATCATACTCTCCCTCTTGTGAGAAGTACTTGGTCTGAATTTTTCACTACACTTGGAGTATTTTTCCTCTTGTGCTATGGAATAATGTTTTAATGGTTATGGTTGTTGATGATGATTGTTAGGTATGTGTTATATTCTTTGTTGAGAATGTAGAGGGGTTTGAGGGGGGGTGCAGGGGGGTGAAATCCCCCCACACGGGGGTTTGGGGGAAACATCCTCGAGATTTTTTTTTCCTTGGGAAATGTGTCACATTTTTGCCTCATTTTCATGTTGCCTTGATTTTCATGTCCATTGTTGGGAGGTTTTTTGGCACATGGTTTTTTTCCGATGGTTTTCTATTTCTGGTTAAGGAATTAGGGTTGTTGACTAATCCAGGTCAATGCGTTATGGTTTTGGATTTTGTTGGCTCCTATATGTATATTGTATTGTAAACAATGTATCACTATGAATGAATATAGAATATGTTGGTTTTCCCGGTTTGGGTTTCTAGGGGAAAAATATCTGTGTAATGTTTGTATTTTCCATTGTATCTTTTTTGTTCTTTTACTGAAAATCTGTTTGTGGTAAATAATTTACAAGGTTAAAATCTACATTTAGTATCAGAGCTTTGTTGGATTCAGGGGGATGCCTTGGTGGTCAAGGGTTTGGCTTAGGAATGTGATAATCCTTATTACAGTGGGAGATCTATGGTATTGATTTTTCAGGTGAAAAGAAATGGAAAGCAATTCAAAAATGGAGAACAAAAAGTTTAATGGGAAAAGTTTTGAGCTATGGAAGCTCAATATGGTAGATCTATTGGTGAACAGAGATCAGTGGATCATGATAGATCTAGGCACTACACCTACATGAACTTCAACATATGACTGGAAAAAGTTGGATCGGAAGGCGAAGAGCACAATCCGACTGTGTCTCTCAGATTCAATATTACTAAATGTGTCATAGGAAGCTACAAACATGGATTTATGGGATAAGTTGGGGAAGTTGTATCAGTCTAACTCCCTAGTAAATAAACTATTCCTAAGAAAGAAGCTGTATAATCTGAGGATGAGAGATGGATACTCAGTGGTAGAGCATTTGAACGCTTTCAATACTATGGTAATTCAATTAGTATCTATTGAGATTAAAATTTCAGATGAATATAAGTGTATCAGTTTACCATTTTCTTTACCAAAATTGTGGGATAGTCTGGTTGTGGCCATAGGTAGTAATACAACTTCCTTGAATTTTGATGAAGTGGTATCATCCTTGTTGTCAGAGGAGATGAGATGGAAGAATATGGAAGGACTGAGCACAGAGGCATTATTTGCAAGAGGGCGCTCCTAGGAAAGAAATAGAGCTAAGTTATCAAGTGAGAGATATAAGTCTAAGGGTAGATTTAAATATCCCAAAATTTTTGTAAAGGTATGTTGGAGATGTGGAAAAGAAGGGCACTACAAGAAGCCGTGTAGATCCAAAGTTGAGAAAAAGAAGGGATTTGAAGAATCTCCTTCTATAGAAGAAAAGACCTCCAAGGAAGAAGGAGGGGATGTGTACTTGGATTCTTCAAGCACACATGCAGATCATGAGGCATGGTTGGTTGACTCAGGTGGATCCTTTCATATGACTCCCCACAAGGGGTGGTTCTGTGAATATGAAAGGTACGATGGATGCAATGTTTTCCTAGGCGATGATTCGACAACCAGAATCATAGGACAAGGAAAATTCAAGTTGAGGCTCATAGATGGAAGGATTATAACACTGCTTGGTTTGGCCAAAAATTTGATTTATGTAAGCAAAATGGACGATGCAGGGATAAAAACAATATTTTAAAAGGAAACCTGTAGGATGGTTCGAGGAGAAATAGTGTTGTTGAAGGGAGTTCATTTTGGAGCTTTGTATAAGATGCAAGTAAGCACTATTAATGATGGGTGTAATAGTTCCATTGTTCTTGATATTGGAGTTGAAGAAGAAATAACTCCTACAATCTCTGGAGAAAAGGTTATGATGTGGCATCAAAGATTAGGGCATATCAGAGAGAAGGGTATTCTACTACTACATGGCAAAGGTATGCTTGAAGGCATGTCTAACTTCTCTTTAGATTTTTATTTTTGTGAACATTGTGTATATGGGAAGCAAAATTGGGTAAGATTCCCCTCTGGTACATCAAGGGCATAAAGAATTTTATAGCTAGTTCATAGTGATGTTTTTGGACTTGTATCAGTCCTATCATTGGGAAAATATGTGTACTATGTCTCATTATAGATGACTTCTCGAGGAATACTTGGATATATTTCCTTAGGAATAAATCTGAGGTCTTTGTCAGGTTTCAAGATTTTAAGGCTCTTGTTGAGAATCAAACAGAGAAAAGAATTAAGGTGCCGAGGATAGATAATGCCATAGATTTCTGCGGGAATGAATTTGAATAATTATGTAAGAAGTGCGGTATAGCAAGACATAAGACTACTCCATATACACCTCAACAGAATGTAGCTGCAAAAAGGATGAACATGACGCTGGTGGAAAAAGAAAGGTGCATGCTCAGTGGTGCCTGGTTAGGGTAATAATTCTAGGCAGAGGCAGTGGGTAGTTCATGTTACATGGTCAATATATCACCCTCATTAGCGCTGGATGACAAGATTCCACAAGAGGTATGGACTGGTAAGAAACCTTCTCTTAGACATCTCAAGGTATTTGGCTATGATGCATATGTTCATGTTCCAAAGGAAAACATGAGTATTCTAGATAAGAAGGTTGAAAAGTGTATCTTTATTGGATATAAAGATGGTCTTAAAGGTTATAAGCTTTGGAACCTAGAAACTAAGAAGGTAGTGTATAGCCAAGATGTGGTATTTAGAGAAATGAAGGATGTTTTTAAACATGAAATCCTACCAAGTAAGGAAGAACCAGAGAAAATAGAGTTTGATTTAAAGGATGATGAATCATACTCTACAAAAGAACAAGAATCAGAAGAAGAAGATCCTCATACTCCAGTATTGAGGAGATCGGTTCGAGAAAGAATGTTATTGGAAAGGTATACTCCATTTGATTTCCATTCAAATATTTCTTTGTCTATTATTGATGATGATCCTAGAACTGTTAGGGAGGCAGTGGATTCAGAGTATGGAAATCTCTGGAAAAATGCCATGGATGAAGAAATGGAAACCTTGGATAAGAATGAGGCTTGGGATCTAGTGGATTTGCCGACTGGAAGAAATCACATTGGCAACAAATGAGTATTTAAAAAGAAGCTGAATGTAGAAGAAAAAGTGGAGAAATACAAAGCTCGGTTAGTAGCAAAGGGTTATTACCAGGTTAAGGGAATTGATTTTGGTGAGATTTTTTCTCTTGTTTCCAAGTTAACCTCTATAAGATTTATGTTATTTGTTGCTACTACATTTGATTTTGAAGTAGAATAGATGGATGTGAAGACAACATTCCTACATGGGGATTTGGAAGAAGAAATCTATATGAAGCAACCAGAAGGTTATGCTGTGAAGGGAAAGAAGGAGCTGGTATGAAATATAAAAAAGTCCCTGTATGGTTTAAAACAATCACCAAGGATGTCGTATAAAAAATTTGATACTTATATGTTGGGAATTGGCTTCACAAGAAGCAAAGAGGATCACTCTATGTATTTTAAATTAATTGGTGATAATTTGATTTATTTTTTCTTGTATGTGGATGGCATGTTATTGATAGGAAACAACAAGGAGATTATCCTGGATGTGAAAACCCAGTTGTCCTCTAAATTTGACATGAAGGCTATTGGTGCTTCAAAATTCATTTTGGGCATGGAAATTAAAATAGATCAGAAAAAGAGGAAACTCTGGTTAAATCAGAGAAAATATGTTGAGATAATATTGCATAGGTTTAATATGCATGAATGTAAACCAATCAAGGTTCCTATTCCTGTTGGTGTAAAGTTATCTGGGGATCAGTGTCCCAAGATAGATGAAGAGGAGTTCGAAATGTTTTGTGTTCCATATGCGAGTGTAGTTGGAAGTTTTATGTATGCAATGGTTTGTACTAGACCAAACATTGCACATGCAGTGGGAGTTTTGAGCAGGTATATGTCAAAACCAAGGAAGGAGCATTGGACAAAAGTAAAAATGGTTTTCAGGTATTTGCATGGCATTGCTAGCTATGGATTGTGCTACCAAGGAAGACCGAGATTAGATAGAGAGGTGGATATACATGGATTTGTGGATGAATACTAGGTTGGAGATCTGGATCGTAGGAGATCTACAAGTGGGTATGTGTTTAACCTGTTTGGAGGAGTGACAAGTTGGATGAGAAAAAGATAGGTTGTAGTGGTACTTTCAACTACATAAGTTGAATACATGGAAGACACTCATGAAAGTAAGGAAGCAATATGGTTATAAATATTTTGTTCAGGTATTGGGTTGGTACAACAAGATGTAAGGATAGATTGTGACAGTCAGAGTGCAATTTTTCTGGCGAAGACCCCGGCTTATCATTCAAAGACAAATCATATTGATATTCAATATCACTTTGTGAGAGACATCGTTGAAGAAAATAAAGTATTGTTGATGAAGGCGGACACTTTGAAGAATGTTGCAGATTCATTAAAACAATCTATGAGCACTGAGAAGTTCTCTTGGTGTAGAGGATCCATGGGCATTGCTGCAATGGATTGTTGTCTATGTAACCATGTAACCCCCTGTATGCAAAGAAAACAACAAGTGGGAGAATGTTGGGTATGTGTTATATTCTTTTCATGAGTAGTAGTGTCTGCATTGCGCCGGGTGTGCATAGGGGGTTTTAGGGGGGGCCTCTAGGCCCCTCCTTGCGGGGTGTAGTTCCCCCGAGAATTGTTTTCCTCGAGAAACTTGTCAGATTTTTTCCTTGTTTTTTTTGTTGCCTCGATTTTCGTGTCCATTGTTGGGCGATTTTTTAGCACATGGTTTTGTGCAGATGGTTTTCTATTTTCGGTTAAGGAATTAGGGTTGTTGACCAATCCAAGTCATCGGGTTAGGTTTTTGGATGTCGCTGGATCCTATATGTATATTATATTGTAAACAATGTATCACTATGAATGAATATAGAATATGTTGTTTTTCCCGGTTTGGGTTTCCATGGGAAAAATATCTGTGTAATGTTTGTATTTTTCATTGTATACTTTTTGTTCTTTTACTGAAAATATGTTTGTAGTAAATATTGTACAAGGTTAAAATCTATAATGATGGTGCGCTATCTCTAGGAGGTCATTCTCTTGCTTTTGTGGAGGTTTACTTTGGCATGTTAATGATTTTTCTTGAATGGTATGGTATCTTTACTTTGTTATTATCATTTTTAAATCAAGATAAGGTTTTTTTGTCCAAGGATAGATAGGGAGTATAAGAATATACACCACCATCCTAGTTTCCACCATTTTATCAAGATTTGTTTTGCAAGGGTTTAGTTGAGGCAGTAAGAGGATTTACACCCCCCGTCTTTAAACCCTAGATAGGTTACTTGCCTTGGGAAGTAAGAGGATTTACACCCCCAAGGATTTAGTAAACCTAGATATTTATTTTTGACCCCATTAACCCATAACTAAAGGCACTAGTCTTGCATTGGAGAAACAAAATATTGCATTGGGAAACGTAATTTCTCGTCATATTTACTTTTTACAAATTAGATTGTCTTCCTTGTTACTTGGGAACCTAACAACCACTAGGGAGTCCCCATCAAAGGGATACTTATTGATGATGTTACAAAATTACATCTTCAGCCATTAGGCCTGCAGAAACCCTAACTCATTTACTTGAATAACTCTCTTATCAACCATTGGAATTTCCCCAAAGTTTGCACACTTACTCTTCTTGGTGTAGCGCACTTTTTGGCAAAGTTTGGAGGATTTTCATTGGATAATTTTATTGCTATAATACATTGAATGTTACAGCCATAAGGCTGATATAATTTTCTGCAGAAAAGTGTTTACAACAACCTTATCTTTTCATGCTAGAATCTTGGTCTTTCATCTTGAGTTTAGCTAGTCTTTAACTAGTTTTTCTCTTGTATCTTCCACTTGATCTCTAGCATTTATTTTTCATCTTGTGATACCATTTTATTTCTGATATACATTTTTACTAATAGATCCTATTAGGGACATAAATCTTAACTTTCTTTTCCAAGTGACTATATTACAATATATGTATGTTTTTATTGTGTCTCGAGTAGGTATTTCATCATTTGTAGGTTACTCAACATACTTGGAAACCCTTGACCCTTCCCAAGACTTGATTCCAAGACTTTCACACCATTCAGATTTGACCTCTAGGGACTTCATCTCCATCTTCCTCCATATTCATCTCATTCCCCCTAGGGTCACCATGATTCCCCCCTTGAGGTAACTACCTCATCTCTAAAGTGACGGGTACACCTGCCTAATGTGAGAGTGGGTAGTTTACCTCTTAGTTGTCGCCAATTAGTGGTTGGGTCAGGATTTTCCCAACCTACAACTTGTGCGATAGAATTTTGGTGCCACTGCCGAGGAGGATTTTGAATCCTCTTCGAAACCCTAAACGACACTTTGGAAAGCCATCCCAAATAATTTCCCTTAGTTTTCCTAGTGACTCCACAGAAGGGACGTTCCATTCCCACCTCTTCGATAAATATTTTCCTAAATCTTGTCTGGCGACTCCACCATGCCATGAAAGAAGCATAATCTGACTCCTAACAAACCTTCCAAAGGTCATAAGGCCTGACCCAAAAGGCCTAGTCCTCTGACCTCACCCATTTTTCATAATTGTCCATCTACTTCTCCTAGCCCTCAATCCTCACCTACTATCACCATGCCTTCTCTCTTACTTATACCCACCTCACTAAATTCTAAGTGGAACCTGCAAGCCAAAGGGGCACACAAACCTTTGGACATAACAAAGATCCCTAGATCCCCTCATAAAATCCCAAAGGACTTCAAAGAGCGGCTACCCACATTTTTAGGAGAATACCCCACTACACCTGAAGATCACTTGTATCTTTTCTTGCATAGTGTTTCGGGGTTTTTCTACCCTATGGACTAGCAAGCTAGGGCTTTAAACTTGCATGCAGATCATGACCCTTCAAAAATAACTTTTAACCTCCTACCCAAACCTATAACCCTTTTTCTCAGGCAAACATGCGAAGAATCAACTAACCTTTTTATCGACGGTTGAAGTAGATCCTCCATTGAGATTTTATCTCCTTGCTGCTGCTGCTCCTTCCACAAAGAGATCCTGCAATCAAGACAAAACTACGCATGCATGCTACTGATCTACTAGAGGGTTAAAGATAAAACATAAATCAATTAAAATATATGAGACTCATGTATTCGGGACGGGAAAAGTATCGTTTTCATTAATCTCAATATGAATCAACTTACAATGATTACTGAGATCGGCCACCGTTCCTCGATCCTGATCCTGGGCTCCTCCTCTTCTTTTTTGTCCTCCAACTATTTTTGCTTGAACTTCTCCTAAAGCTTGAGGCAAAGCTAAAGGGTTGGGACAAAACGGACTTGGAAATTTGGCAGAGTTTCTTTGCTATGATTTTTCCTCCTTTGAATAGTACCCCTACCCTTCCTTTTATAGGCTAGAAGGAGCTAGGGTTTTAGGCGAACTCTCAGCCATGCATGGCTGGGAGTTCCAGTTAACTGACAAAAAGCCTTTCGTCCCGGCGGAAACTTTCCTGATTTTTTGCTTTGTTAGGTAAATGCGGGTTGTAGTGGACTAGCCCGCGGTCCACCACGTGCAGTAGATGGCCAACAAGTGGTCAACTGCACCCAGTGATAGGTTAGGGCACGGGCTACTTGTTTTAAGAGGTTTTGAGGAGTTTGTTCAGCATGGCTTTGGCAATGAAGGGAAATGAGTAGGCCTGATGCCAGGTAAGCAGGGATAGTGCAATTTCGGCCCTAGTAACCTGCGGGCTGTCCAGAGACAGCCTGCGGGTACCCGCGCGCACGATAAAGACAGTGTGCGGGTACCCACAACTGTCACCTCTACAGCTCGTGGGTTACCCCCCGTGCAACGAAAAAAAAGATGCAAGATCTTAACCTCTCCTTTTTGACTTATGTTTTTGTAGGATGTATGTGCATTGGAGAGAGAGAGAGCATGAGGCTGCCAATGAGGCAGTAGCTGCAGATCCAAATGTGATGGCCGTGCTGACACAGTGTGGCCTCGTAAATTTTTTCCTATGCCCATTTATGCACGCACAACCAAGGCTGCTGAATGCCCTGGTTGACTACTGGCATCCTGATGCTGAGGCTTCCATGATCGAGGGGAAATCCTTGGTGCCCACCACTGAGGACATCTATTTCTTGACGGGCCTCTCGAGGAGAGGGGAACCCGTTAACTTGCAGACATTTCCTACGAGGCCGAGCAAAGTCTCGGAGCTGATAACCGAGTATTGCGTGGTTGGGACCAACCAGGGGACTTCCTGGATACCGGTTGGCAGTGTTACCAACCTCCCTCTACAGACCATCTTATCGCTCATTGGGCGAATTACCGGCTCTATCGCCGTACATCAGGCGTCGCGCGCACAGATGAACTGTGCAGTTCAGTGCATGAATGCACAGATCTATGACTGGAGTACCACATTGCTCGAGAGTATGAAGAGGCAATTGATAGATTGTCGTCAGCGGAACCACAGGAACTTCGGGTTCGGGACTATATTGTGCTCATTTTTCTTCGAGAGAGTTCCATGTTTCAGTCGTCGGATGACAGTACGAGGACATCTGGCGACGTTTTCTGCGGTATGTAGATGGGCAGCATTGCTACCGCGACAAGGTGGTGGAAGGACTGTAGAGGCCTTCAACGATGATTTCTTTGGTTGGCTGTCACGACAGATCCCCGCCATCGAGGACTACCCATACGCGGGAATTGACTTTTCTAGAGATCCATCTATACCAGTGCCACCTGGCGAGGAGCGAGGGGAGATAGGTAAGTCTCCACCTGTATAGTTTTTTTGTTTGCATATGTCATTTTTATGTCTTTTTTGATATATATCATGTTTTTGGATAACAGAGCTTCTGATGGGTGTACTTTGTATTGCGTGCAGATGTGGGACCTATGCGGCCTACCGCCTTTGCATGGAATAGGCGCTACCCACGGCTAGAGGCTGCAGCTGCCGCCGCCAGGGGAGCAGCAGTAGCAGGGAACCCTCCCGTAGGAGAGGCTGAGAGGGCTCTTAGGCGGATTGAGCAGAACTTCACTGAGCTCACCCGCACAGTGCCCATGATCGAGATAGAGGATCTACCGATCCCCATGCAGACTCATATGGTGGGGTTACCTCGGACATGGGTCCGATTATTTAGGCACTTGGGTCGGGCCATACATGAGTATAACAGGGCCCATAGGCCCTGAACGGCCTTTTGTAGACTTTTATGTGCCTCAAGCACTTTATTGTATATATTTTTTGAGGGCATAAGCCCTAGTGACTCGTTATGGCTCCCACTTTTTAAGGCACTTGCGCCCATCTATGTACTCTGAGGATTTTATGATGTATATATATGGTTTTTATTTCTTTTTTGTGTCTTATGGATTATGTGTACAAAAATATTTTTACATGTGTTTGATCATGATCTTCTTTA
>JASDQU010228020.1:7245-17276 GCA_032191745.1 Picea mariana | reverse complement strand
CTAATAATATACACAAGGCTATTTCTATGTCTTGTATATATCTGTGAATGTAATTTTGTTATACACTTAATGATAATTTTAGATTCTCTTAATGATGCAACTTCCAAAATCTTGTGACATGATATATGCAACTTTGAAAGTCTTGTGACAAGTTTCATTGTGTCTCACATGACAAAGAGCATTACCATTCTTTTCATTGTGTCATGGACATGGTGTTTCTACTCAACATTGCCTCAAAGCCTACTTATTCATTCCTATATGATATGTACAATGATGTTGAACCTTCCACAAATCATTGCGAGCAGAAAAATAAGCCAAGGACAGGAACCCAAGGATTTCAATGTTAAGGTCTTGTGATTCCACAAGGTGGGATACACAGAGGAATTGTTTCCATGCATAAGCATGCTAAATACCTTGATTGAGAATGTGGATGTAAAGCCTCCTAAAAGTACCAATATCGCGTTCAAGGACAAAGTTAATTTCTAATTTTTTTTTTTTAGTTGTTTGAAGAATATTCCATGTCCCATAAGACTAGTTACACTGATTTATGGATTAAGGACCTTATTTTCGTCCCCTAATCATGGTCAGGGCCCAAAGACCCATCCTGGCTACACAAAAAATCCTAATGGAAACCCTTTCTCATTCATATGAAAAATATCCCCTTTAAAGGGATGATGTTGTAGTTAAAGGCCTTGATCACAATTTATGGATTAAGGACCCTATTTTCATCACCTAATCATGGTCAAGGCCCCAACATAAATCCCTACTACACGAAAAATCATAATGGAAACTTCATCCAACCTATATGCAAAAGATCCCCTTTAAATGTCTCATGTTGTAGTTCATGGCTTTAATCATGGCCTATTAACCCAATAATATTTTTTCAAGGCCTAATTCCTTTGATTTATCCCCCAACCATGGTTAAATCCTTCATAGCCATCTTTGATACACAAAATATTATAACAATAGCCATATCTCACTCAAAGGTTCATGATTCCCTATAGTCAACATGTTATGTGGTTTAGGGCATTGATTAATTCATATATAAATGACCCAAGGGCCTTATTTTCCTCACTTGACCATGGCTAGTTACTTAATACACATGTCCGTAGTGAAAAATATTTCATAATGGTACACATATTCAACTTGGAGGGAAAATATTTCCTCTAAAGGGATTATGTTGAAGGTGATGTTCATGGATATTGAGCCTTACAAATCCATTTATGGAATAAGGCCCTATTGTCCTCCCTTTGTTGTGGTAAAGTCCTTGAGACCCATTCCTACTATGAAAAAACTCATTATTATACCCATATCCTACATATATGACAAATATTCACTTTAAAGGAACTATGTTGTAGTTTGAGGCCTTGATCATGGCCTATTAGATCAAGAATATTAACTTAGGTCCTAATTCCCTCGACTTCTGACCCAACCATGGTCAAGGCTCTAGTTCCCATCCCTAATGCATAAAACCTTCTAATGGCATCCACATACCACTCTAATTATATTGATATCTTATATAGGGCATGTTTTGTGGTTTGTGGGTTTGTCCATGGCCCTTGTAGGTCCCCGAAAGATTCATTTAGAGCCTAAGGGATTTATTGTCCTATCATGCACATTATCAAGGCATTGAGACCCATCCCCATTATCCAAGGAATTATAGTAGAAACCATGTTCCACTTGGAGGATATGGTAATATAACATTTGACACATCATGTTTTGGGACAGGAAAAGTACTGCTTTTAATGATAATACAATGATCACTTACAACCAAAGTTGGCTACTGCTCCATGAACCTGGTCTAAGCTCCTCTTCACCAAGCTCCAAGTGCACCTTTGTATGGCTTCTACTCTCAACCTTCTTCTTTGGAAGTATTATGTGTTTATTATGGAGGAAGGAAGGAAAATTGGGGAATTTTGAGGCAATTCTCACAAAAGGGGCTGCAAATACTTGGGGCAAGGAGGGAATGTGAAACGGGAAGAGTTTCATTATTCTTATGTCTAGATATGGAATGATACCTGAACACCTCCTTTTATATGACAAAAGGATGGTTATTCGGTTGGGTGACTAGCTATAGGCGATGGATTAGTTGGGAAACTACCCAATAGCTCGTAATCTCAATGAATTCCTTACAAATTTTTATTTTTTGCAAATTTTGCAAGTATACGTGAGATGTTGTGGTGTAGCATGCATACGTATCCAGGTTGTAGTGGTGCAACAAGCGTATGTACGCAGGAAGTAGTGGAGCAGGGTGTGTAAATCTTCAAAAAATGGGTTTTTTAAAAGAGCAACTCAGTGATGGCTTGGCAAAAAATGCAAGTAAGAGGGCCAAAGGCCAGGCATGCATGTGTAGAGAAATTTAGGGTTATAATAAATGCACCCTCATGTGTGAGGTCAGATGAGCATCTAATGGCTGAAATACATTACAAAATATTCACCAATATATGAAATGAGTGAGCCCGGGACCATAGTTCGGGAGGTGCCATCTGCAAAAATCACAATTGTATCTTCAAGGCAGGAATACCCATGCTCGAGATGAAATAAATCATGGTTTCCAATCAAATACATTACATATCCATGTCATATATCTATATAAAGTGTAGCTGCAAGCAATACACAACAGATCTACATCTCAAAATCAAAGATATACAAGTATAGTATCCATCTTCAAGAAGCCAATGATGTTTGATGGCTGGAGATGAGGCCTTTAGAGCTCGAGCAACAAATTCAAGATCTTCAAAACTCAGGTAGGAGTGTAATATGAGTTTACAACTTCACTAACCAGAGTTCTTCGACGACTCATCGGGAAAAGACAAGAGGATCTCAATGATCAGGCAAAGAACTTCATTGATTTCTAACAAGGACTTGATTGGACTTTCAGGATGGATGGGCATGAGGTCAAGAAACAAAGTGCAAAAAGGCCGACTCAATTTGGGTGAAAATTTCCCTTGGAAAATAGCATGAAAGATGATCAGACTCAGGCAGCATGACATTGACATAACTTCACGATGCAGGAGGCAACAAAAAATCTCCATGTGTTTGGAAGATTAACCAAATGGAGAAGGACACAACTCTATGTAGTGAGAACAAATTCCTAAGGTCATATTAGATCCCAAAGCTTGACGAAAAAATAGAAGGATATGCTTTGTCCAAGGGTGACTCATTGTGCTGCAAAAAAGAATATATATTTTCCGTCCCCTCTTTTTGGGTTTTTTTATTTTTTTGTCTTATTCAATTTTTAAAAGATCTTGAAAAAGAATAAAATAATGTTACATTACAAAGGAGGAATGAGTGTCACAAGCATACTATTTCCAGGTGCAAGGAACATACTAATGCTTAGAGCAAGGAGACATGTATAGGAAAAGGACACTCAAGAAAAATTCCTCCATGGGTTAAGGTGTCAGGTCGCAAAGGAAAAGTGTTACAAGGCTTGTGTATAAGGCATGCTTCAAAGGTTCAGTTGACAACAACATGGAGTTGGCATTAGGCCAAAGACTCAGAGATGCAAATGCAATTAGCAAGACACAATGAAACCCCCTTCAATGTAATTTTAACGAGCCCAGAGAAGGTAAGCTTGGTAGTTTTTTCAGGTTTAGAGAGTCTGGAAAAACGTAAAAGAAGACTCCATTGGGGTACCTTTTTAGGAAATAGTCTAGTTGGTTTGAAAAAGGGGTAAACTTGTACTAAAAAGACGTCTATTCAAAACCATTTTAATGAGTGTGACAAAGACAAGATCACTCGACAATCTTTACAATTTTAAGGAGTCTGAAAAGAGATTAACTATGGACTCAAAACAATTTTCTATATTTAGTCTCCTTAGCCCGAAAAAGTATAAAATTTACTGAGGAGAACTCTCCCGGTGGGATGAATCTCCCAAGGTGTACCTTTTTCCTCCATAATCCATAGGCCAAAAAAGGGGTAAACTCATGCCAGTAGATGTTCTTCTGGACCAATTTAACGAGTGTGAAGGAACAAGGTCACTCGAGGATATTTTTAGTTTTAGGGAGTCTGAAAAGAGCTTAACTATGGACTCCATGGGGGTTCTTTTTTTGTAAGTAATCTTCAAGGCCCGAAAAATTTGATAAACCAAAACCAAGGAGAATGTTCCTTTTTCGTAAATTTAGTCCCTTAGGCCCAAAAAAGGGTTAAAATTATACCTGAGAATACTCTTATAGTGAAAAAAAGTTCCTAGAGTATACCTTTGTTCGTAAAATTGACCATCCAGACTGAAAAATGGGTAAACTACCGTCGAACATACATGCATTCAAATTTGATTTTGGCAAGCGTGAAGGAGAACAAGATCACTCAACAATCTTTTCATGTTTAGAGAGTCTAAAAAGGGCTTAAAGAAGACTCCAAGGGGATGATTTTCTCAATTAATCCCGAATATATCACTTGTATCAAGAGGGGGAAGCAAGGTCTCCCATGCCCCCATTGGATAAACCAAAGGATCAATTGCTAAGACCAAGTCTCAAGAAGGAAAACATAATTGCAAAGGTTCTTTCTCAGAAGCAATTGAACACTGAGGATACGATGCCACATAATTAACCTGTGGCGGGGTAGAGTCTACATGAACACTATAAACATATAAAGGGGCAGCATGAACTAACACCCAATTAGGATGGTGATTATCATATTCCAACTGGTTGATAGTGACAATTCTTCCATTACGAGGGAAATGTGTAATGAACCTCAAAATTCTCATAAAAAAAAAAAAATGTGGTACAATATTTTCTACTTAACTTCGTTTAATCCACTCGTGAGCCAGGTACTTACACTTTGTTTTTCTTGCATGACCTTGTAACATACTTGCTTAATACTCTTGGATTAATACCTTACAAAAATCAAATGCAAGTATTTCTAAATCCTTATTTTATTATAAGGGCTTTATTATAGTGCTCACACCTACCTATATGCTAGGATTGGAATTTCAGTACTTTACTATAAGGGATTTATTATAATGCCTGCACCTACCTATACGCTAAGATGGGAATTTCAGTCCCTTTGTGTTTAACGGAATCGGACTATTGGATTTTTGCACATAAATTTATGTCTCGGGTTTTAAATGCTGATGCACTACCTAACTGTGTCAACATCAGTCTTCAAGTCCTGATCGTGGTACGTGACAGGAAAGGTTTTTAAGGAGATTAATGAATGGTTTAGGGGTGGTTTCCAAGTGTGTTCCTTTGATGTCTCTACTTTAGTTATGTTACAACTTGTCCTTACCATAATGAAATGAACCCGATCAATTCCACGTCATTCTCTTCACAACTGAACTAACTAACTCCCCTCCGCTTGCTAGAGTAACAAAAAGACAACTTCATGGTTTGGCAGCCAACTAGTTCACTGGACAATCATAGTTTTATTGGTTGTTTACTTCGTATCTTTTGCATTTAGGGTGGTGGATGTACCTGTCAGGAGGAGTTTAAGACTCTGTCCAGGAAATTAATTAAGGATCCTACTAACCTCAGCCCCGATGTCTCTTTCTTCTTCTCCTCCCAATCTTGATGCGCCAACTTTCCCTAGTGTAAGGTTTTGTACTTCCTAGCTATAAGAGTGTATTCATGCCTCTTAGGTCTTGGTGGTCTCATTTATCCCTTGTGCCTTCGAAGGAAAGGGCTCTGTGTTATGCAAACTCCCATAGGGAAAAAAATCTATCACCTTCATGAGCAACCCTTGGTGCAGTCGACGACAATACCTGGTAAGTTTTCTCTAAGGGACTGTCGTATATCAGATTCAAACAAAGTTTGTTGTTTTTTGGTTGAAACTGAGAATAATTTGTTTTTTGTACACTTTACTGTGGGTTACAGACTTTCCTTACTCCTGATAGAGTCTATGCAGTCCTTTTATTTTAGTAGTGACAGTAGAAAAGGTTTTCTTACTATAACCATGAGTCGCAAAACCTCTACTTCTGTGAACCTATATTTCATGTTCATCGTTTGTGTCCCGTGGGTCTATTTCCGGTTTAACCCCTTGTTTACCCTATACTTAGAAACTGTAATCTAGAGTGACTCAGAGTAGTTCTGAATAGTTTACACCTTTGCTTTGTTCGTCAAGGGTTTTTATCAAATGATTTCTTGCTCTTGAATTCACAATGCTATTTTATTTTATCAAGGTAATTATTTGAAATTCTGTATAAAGGGTTTTCTCTGTATTAATGGTGGGGCTCTTATTGTTGCGAGGGTACCCACCAGGATCTCCCAGACCCTTCTCTCCTAGGTCGGGGTTGAATGTGAAGCAAAGCATGGTAACAGGAGGGTGTGGCGTTTTGGCCCTAAGTTAAGTAATCCGACAGCTATTGTTATCATTGTTCCCTTTTGAGTTTATAAAACAAGATTCTACTTTGTAACTTTTCTAATGTTTACCGTGATGGCCGAATGCAGGTGTGCCCACTTCACAGCATGGGTTCCGGCCTCTGTTCATCATGGAAAGGTACTCGGGTTCCAGAAATATGACCCTTCAACTTGTTTCTGAAACCACAACCTGGAGGTCTCGATTCTATTCGTAGTTTTCTGATGTTAAGAGTAACCTTTATTCATGCATCGATTCTCTGTATCGGATAACTGAGGCTTTAATCCCGTTTTTGTTTATCAAAGTTCCAATTTAAGGATATATATATATAAGCATGATCTGGGAGACTTGTGAATAAAATTCTTGTTTTCTTCTGGTTTAAAAGAAATATTTACCCTAACAGAATCGTTATTAGAGGTCTCGCATCTTCAGATTCTACGTATTCGTATGTGTTTGTTTTTGATTGGTTGCTTCTTCAGCAAAGAGTGCATTACTCTGTATTTTCTGTAAATGCGAAGCAATTTAATAGAGATCCTATATGGTATCATTATAAAAATGTTTTGCTTCCTCTCTGTGCACAGCATATACAGGATATGTCATACGATGTTAATGTAGTAGCAAGTTTGTTTTATCTGTTTCCTGTAGTATTATCCTAGCATGATTATATCGTCCAAAATTAGGGTGGTCTTACTCCTTGGATTATGTTTGTTCCCATATGCTTCATCATTCTCGACTATTTTAAGTGGATTTTGTTTACAGTTTGAAACATACATATGCATATAATAACTCTATTCGTGCATTGATATATATTCGACTCTATTTAAAGTTTGAGACATATATGTGCATATAACAATTATGTTTGTTCATTGATGCATATTTGACTCTATTTAAAGTTTGAAACATATATATGCATATAATGGCTTTGTTCGTTCAATCGACTCTATTAAAGTTTGAAACATATATACGCATATAATAGCTCTGTTCGTTCATTGATACATAATCGATTATGTTTAAAAATTGATTCTGGAAAATAAATCTGCAATTAAATCCTATAGTCTATTCACTGAATTTCGAACAGTCTTTGTCTAGGTTCTTGCATGCATACTAGCGTTAAGGATCCCACTATAACAATAACCAATTCATTTCACAGAGGTAGAATACTGAATATTTAGGTGCAGGAAAAGACTTACAACAGTTATACGATCATTAAAATAGATACTAGAACTCTTTCCGTATAGCGATAACATGTACAATATCTCGAATATAAAAATCATTCAGACAGATAGATTTTAGAGTACATATCTGAACTAAGCTTGCAGAGAAATCAAAGGGAACAACCATGTTCCTCCCAACTGTAGAACCGAGCAGCCACGATTACTTGCTCGATTCACCCCCTAGCCTGACCATGAGTCCATAAGGGCGAACTTGGAAATCCCTTTGTAGCACTATCCTTCAATTCAGTCACCTTTTCTCCTTGCCTCACACCCTTCCAATGTTCATAACAGCAAGTGAAAAGAAAAAAAAACACAATAGACTCTTTTCCCCAGCATACTTAGCAGCGTCTTGCCTCCTCACATATGCTTATTTGTAACTTGCCTAGGTCTTTTTCCTTCTTTGGAATTTTCGCAGCTTCCTAAATCCCTGGTTTTTAGGGGCTTCCAATGGCCAAATCATTAATTTTCCACTTGCAAAAATCATCCCAGGGGTAGTTCCAACATGTTCCCCCACTCATGGAGTCATGGTCCACTACTTTTAACATGGTTGTTCCATTTGTCTTCCTGCAATCAATATAAAATATTATGTTTTCAAACAAGTGTCATTGTCAAATAGTTAGTTGGGTCAAATCAGATTTTTGCCCAACAGTCATAATAATTTATTACAATTAACAAATTTGAAATTCAGAATTGCCATAAATGGAAAAAAAATTCCAAATTCAAATTTACCAAAAACGGAATAATTTCCCAGAAATTTAAATTTCCAAATTATTTTATTTTGGGGGATGTCACAAAATGCATCACCAAGAAGAGCATTGACACCACAATGTTCATAGCATATACATAATCATGCCCAATAAACATATTGAAATCTAACAGTCCTTGCACAACTATAACATCGACAAGGACATTCTTCCAACCTAATGAGATAGGCAACTGAGGAAGAATCCCAAAATTTTCACTAGGACGTCTGTCAAAATACAAAAGATCATGCGAAGTAGGCACAAGCTCAGGAGATCCAAAGACTTTTCAAACTGAGGAGGATAAAATACTTGTAGAGGCTCCTTCATCCACAATACATCTATAAATTTTTGTTGAATTAACTTCAACCCTTACTCGAAAGGGTGCGAAAGAAGGAAGACGAGGCTCAACAAGGTCATTCCAATCAAAGGAAACCATCCTAGGCCTTGGAGGGGGTGTGCTTGAAGTGAGAATAATGCCCTTGTTCTGAAAGTACTGAACTGAAAATCCTAAAAATNATTATTTTATTTTGGGGGATGTCACAAAATGCATCACCAAGAAGAGCGTTGACACCACAACGTTCATAGCATATACATAATCATGCCCAAGAAACATATTGAAATCTAACGGGCCTTGCACAACTATAACATCGACAAGGACATTCTTCCAACCTAATGAGATAGGCAACTGAGGAAGAATCCCAAAATTTTCACTAGGATGTCTGTCAAAATCCAAAAGCTCATGCGAAGTAAGCACAAGCTCGGGAGATCTCAAGACTTTCCAAACTGAGGAGGATAAAATACTTGTAGAGGCTCCTTCATCCACAATACATCTATAAATGTTTGTTGAATTAACTTCAACCCTTACTCGAAAGGGTGTGAAAGAAGAAAGACGAGGCTCAACAAGGTCATTCCAATCAAAGGAAATCATCCTAGGGATTGGAGGGGGTGTGCTTGAAGTGAGCAGAATGCCCCCTTGTTCTGAAAGTACTGAACTAAAAATCCTAAAAACATAGTCAGTAGACACATCACTCCCTGAGAGAAGAATGGGATCAACTAAAGATTGCATTAATGACGACTTTGGTAGACTCTACACTCTCCAAGAGAAGAGTGGGATCAACCAAAGACTGGATCAGCGTGACCAATTTCTCAACCATTGGCTGAATAAGCTACGAGACAACATGGTCTACAAACACATCACCCCCCAAAAGAGGAGTGGGATCAACCGAAGAATGTATCGGCGCGACCACGTTGGTATACTTGACACTGTCCAAGAGAAGAGTGGGATCAATCGAAGACTACATCGACATGACCACTTTCTCAACCACTGGCTATCTAGGCTGTGAGGAAACCTTAGAAGACTCAGAATCAGAATATTTTGTAGACAGGGACCACAATCTTTGTACCTCTGGAATGCTAGGGCACAAATGAGTAAGGTGATCTCCCTTTCAAATATTACAAGGGAACTTAGGATTACGTCCTATCCATCTACGTTTCTCAATAGAATAAATTCCCCTAGCATGACTAGCAATGGCTGGTTACACATCTCCAACATGACTTGCAAAGGTTGGTGATGGGTCGATAACATGACTCGCAGAGGACACATACCGATTTCCAATATGAATAGAAATGACTAGAATGTTTCCCCCAGCATGACTTGTAGAGGTTGGGTGTCAGTCTTCAACATGACTTGTAGAGGTTGAGGACCTATCTCCAACATGAATCACACACGCTGGTGATTTCTTCTTCCTATTCTTCCTCTTTCTATTTTATTTGGATGTTTGGT
>JASDQU010228017.1:0-15681 GCA_032191745.1 Picea mariana | reverse complement strand
TTCCTTATTTCAGCTTTTGAATCTTCATCGATAGCATATATCTAGTTGAGGTTACCATTATGCCATTGTAGATGCAATACTTTGAAGCAAACCATAAATACACTCCAGACATATACCAAACTTTAGTGCTTTTTATGATAGACTCAATTTTTATTATAATAAGGGAGTTTTTATGTGAGATAGAAAAAGTCCCATAAACCACTCATTATGCTAAGCATCTTAAATGGTGTACAAAATCATACTCATTAAATCTTGAATGTGTTAATCATATTCCCATATTGATTCTTTATGCTTTTAATTTATCTCTTTTAATTCAATACTCAATTATTGTAGATAAGACTTTAAAATTTTATATTAAAACTGTTTTACTTTCATACAATCCTCTCATTGTTTCACAATCAAATGTCCTTCAACCTATTATATTAATGTGCTAAAGTTATCACTTAAAAAAAAATATAACAATTTCATTTTTCACAATCAAATGTCCTTCAACCTATTATATTAATATGCTAAAGTTATCACTTAAAAAAAAAATATAACAATTTCATTCATATCAAAAGATAAAAATTTTAATCTAAAGAAACCAATACCTTATTTGAATTAGATGTATTGGTTTTATCTGAATTAAACGTGTTAATGTTGTCACTTAAAAAAAAATAATAATCTCATACATATCAAAGATAAAAATTTTATCTAAAGAAACCAATGTTTTAATTGAATTAGATATATTAGTTTTCCAAGGTTTTAATTAAATTAGATGTATTAATTTTATCTCAATTGGATGTATTGGTTTTATGATGTGCTTTTGTACACTTTCTCTTTAAAATTTTATTCATCATTTTTATTTTCATTTGTTATTTTACTAAAAGTTTGAAGTTGAGAATGGAAAAAATTAACTTATAAATCATATATTTAAATATTTATATTCTCATAATTTAAAACTTGTATATAAAATTAGTTTTAAAATTTATATACAAAATTAGTTTGATGTATAAGAAAATCCTTTTATTCAAAACACTCTCGATAAAATCTATTTTAACACAAATACATACATATGTACATAAATAAACTACAATTTTCTCAAACTTTATTGACGTAGTAAAAAATACCCTTATTATTTTAACTTTAATTAATTATTAAAAATCTATAATAAAAAACTCCACTCAAATTTCCATACGTTATTGGTAAAAAACTCAATACGTTATTGGTAAAAAACTCAAATTGGGACAATCTTAGTCAAACAAAGGTGTAATTGTTACCATTCTAAAATGACTTTCCAAAGTACCATTACGCAAATTTTGTGGCTTTCTCCTTTTCGCTATGAGGACCTATTTCGAAGTGATAAATCGCTTTTAGAAGCAATATGACACGGCTATTCATGAAATATAACACTGGATTAGAGACTCCTAACAAAATCAGTGGAGTTTGGTTTCTACTAATTTAGCCGTTCCACATTTTGTAAATTTTATAATAATTCATAATCACATCAGATTGCAAATTTTATAATATTTCACAATCACAGCAGATTGCAAATTTTATAATATTTCACAATCACAGCAGATTGCAGGGGTGTAATATTTTTCAGTGATGTACAATTAAATTAATTTTTTTTCAAATAGAAAAAACGAAAGAGCAACCATGCACATCAAATCATACAAATGGGAATTTGTATATTTACAAATATTAATTAAATTAATTTACAATCAATAACTGTCAGCGTAACAGCAAAATCGTCAATCTTTGAAGATATACAGTATATCTTCCGTGTAATGTACAAATTGCCCCCACCTCTGCCAGTGGATTATAATATATATACAGATATAGTACAGACGACTTTTCGAAATGAAAAATCTCTTAAGCTGCAGGCGGAAAACACACATAAAATTTGCTTAACAGCAGTGTGTGTAGTGTGTAAGTGTAGTGTGTGTAGCTTCAATGAGAGCATGTTTTTATAGATAAAAGGGTCGGCTGTTACGGATAAAGTATGTTGAAAACAATAATATCCAGAAGACAATAGCAAATAGAAAACTGACAGCATAGTATAGACGTGTCAATTGCTCTATGGTCTATGTTCAATTCAACTGTCACGAGTGAAAATCGGAACGACCAGACAGGGCTCTCGGAAACTTCGTAGTCCAGAAAAGTCCCCACTGGATTGGGTGGACAGTTGGGTGCAAGTTGACAGGTATTCACCCGCGACACAGACGTTGGAGGAAATTGACGCGAAGCAACGGTTGGTCGACTTACGCTATTGCGTTTGGTGAGCGAGCGCATTTTCTGTTGCTTTCTAATTGTATAGTGACGAAACTGCTATCGAATCTGCTTACCGAAGGGAATATTCCAAAGCCGTTTGTGAGGGCGAAGAAAGGGCATTTAGTCCGCTGTCAATACTTAAGTCGACACCGACAGGACCTTTGCATTTCAAGGCGTAACTAACGGCACCAACTAATCGTCTCGGCTCGGCACTACGGACAGATTGGTCGTATCTTTATGTCATCAAAGTGTTTGACTTGGGACATTGGTAACAGGTGTGTAACCAGGTTGAAATTTGAAGGGTGAGGTCATATTTTAATTTGAAAAGTTATTATTCGCTTAATCTATCTTTATAGTTTCACAAATTAAAATAAATAATAAATAATGTTTTTCATTTAAAAAAAAATAATAATAAAGAAAAAATAATAAATAATAAATACCTAATAAAAAATAATAAATACTTCAATAAGTAAAAAAGTTGTAAAAGAAACTACTAGCACTTAACAACTACTAAGTTATTGTATAAGTGATATAATATGACTTTGAAATTCATAAGGACATTTCATCTCAACATCCAAACATTTATTCTTAAAAATTAAATATTGATAGGTTGTAACAGTGATATCCCTTCATTTGCAATGATATGGAATGATCATCACTTTGTTATTAACAAACAATATTTTATCTTAATCTTTTTTTTTAGGGGAAATGATTTAATGTCCTTCTATGAAGGGATAAAGGAATCTTGAAGGGCAATAAAAGCTTCAAATTTAATCTCTATCTACCATCAACCAAATCAAAGTATAAAATGCATTCCTATCATCTGCATTCTACGATTGAGAAGTGGAATCAAACACATTGAAATCAAGGTGTCGTAGGAGAAACATTGATGTAAAGTAGTTTAGATCCAACTTATAGAGCACATTGCCACCCATCAAAACCCACATAAATCATGGACCCTAGAGATAGGTACCAATAGATATGTCTTGATATTCTTGCAACCACAAGTAACGGTAACATATTGTGAAAAACTTGACTTCGACTCTTCCAACATGCAGCCATGATGAAGGAAACTAGGTCCTTCTCATCATGACAATAATCCACACAAAAAATCATGGGAAAAAAAATGAGATCCCACCACACAAGTTGATCCTCAACTAATGGGCACTGTAAAGATTCAATAAATCATCGGTTTTAATAAAATATAAGGCGAGTGAATATATGAAAATGTGTACAATGAAGCATAATAAAATCTCAAAGGGATGGGAAATTCAACTCAAGGCCACAACCATGGAAGTATATGCCATGAAATGCAACCTCCAATTTATAAATGTACCCTTACATCATCACCAACTTGCAACTGAAGGTTAATCGCCTCGCCATCGAGCCCTAGCCACAACCAACTCAAGGTCGCAACTCTCCATTGAACCTCATATCACAACCTAAAGTATCTCTCACATGTAGTTGTGTTGCACCCATCAATTCTAAGTGATAGTGCAAATTCATCACACGATTGCTAATATGACAAGCACACCGATACCAAGTTGCTTCAAACACAACAATGATCTACCTTAGAACTCATGCAAATGGAGATAAGTACATATGTTGAAACAGGAAGAATGCAACTAGCAAATGTATGTTGCAATGTTGAATAGACTGAAGGAATGAGTATGTCAAGAGGTAGTGTATTGATTGTTCTATGCACATAGTGTTGCTCTCTGTAGTTGTATGTGTTCAACCCCAAAATAAGAGAGGTGCCACTATCATGACTAAATAGATGAAGAAATCAATAAATAAAGAACTAGTCACACCACCCATCCTCATATATCAAATCTAGGATGTTCTATGCAACAATAAAAGGTTAACCAATATCTCACAAGAATTATATCACAACCACTCGAACTTATTTAGAATGCTAATTCACAAGATCACAACTACTTCAAGTTGCAACAAGAGATGCAGTACTATCAGAATATAACTCACGGTTGCATTACAACTAAGACATTTACTACTGAAATGTAACATTCCCCAACTTAAACAAGGAACATTACTATGCAAAATACACATAAAATAAAAAAAATTCTTGCTAGTTCATTTCATGTAGCTTACTAGCCACCATTTATACACAGAATTAATCAGATTCTAATACCCATAATTAAATGCATATACAACATTCTAAATGAACATGAATGCAACTAATAAATCATCTATAACGTCACATAAAAACATTCTCATTCACATATTAAAATGCACAACCATAAGACTCATAAGAAAATGATAACGAATAAACACTTATCTTTAAAAGAAAGTTTGTACAACCAACTACTTGGGATGGACACTCCACCCAACCATAGATTTGTTGTTCCATATCTCAACAACAAGTCACCCTCGAGCCAGGGCTAAGAATCCACAAAAGAAGGGTGCCTCTCACAGTCCCCTCACAACTCAATATCTCACAACCCACTGGTATTATCCTATAACTATCCTAAATTTCCTCCAACTCTCTTCCTCTTGACTTGCCCAACCCAAGGAATGTACCCCTTCACTACTCTCAGTCCATCGGGCGTCCCATTCATTTATCAGGGTCTCTCTAGCACAGGTAACCAAGAATCTCTTTGCTAGGAACTCAAGGGAAACTCACTGCTAGGAAAACTACCAGGAAAACAACCTGGAAAACAACAACAACACTTGTTGTTGTAGTGCAACTCACATAGGATCTCACTCTTCAATCTTGACAACATGGATCTTCAATTTCCATCTCCAGAATGCTCCAAGAATGCTCCAACATGCTCTAGAATTCACCCAATCTTCCTGCTCTAGCTCTGGTGCTGTTTTTCCCTGCTCTCTACTTGTTGTTTACGTCAAGACCAAATGTGAAAAATTGCCTATACTCCCCATAGGAAGTTCCTCTATTTTCCCAAGACAATTAGCTTCTCACTCTGCCCAATATTGATTGTACTTCAGCCCCATGCTTCCAATAGCTATGGTATGTGACTTCTACACCCACCCTCTAATAGGCATTCAATGATTGGACTCTCATACACTCAAACACAAAATATATGGTTGACTGAAAAGATAATAGAATTTAGAAATATGGGTTTGGCTTAATACCCATAAACCATTTCCCCCTTGGACCCTTCTTAGACACGCCCATGAATTCCCCTCTCTTTTGTGGATTAATCAACTCCCATCTCTGTCCATATTCCTAGCAGTTGGTATTACATTATATTTATTAAAATTCAGAAAATACATTTCGCATATTACATCTTTTGGCCATAGCCACATTCATATCTACATTATGCATTAATTAAACTGGGGATTATAGTGGGGATGTTAAAAAAATAATTTCATCTATTATCATTAGATTGATTTATTATGACGTTGTTGATAACAATCAATAAATTGTGTACCCTTTGTCCTTTTATCTTTTGTTTCAGATTACGTTATTGCTCCATGGTCTGGTGATCCTTTCAATGCTTTCTCATTTCCAAGATCTTGAAGTTATTTCCCATTTCTATTTCTATGAGACCTTAAGATGCTACTGCTTGCTTTTGAATATCATGAAGCTACTCAAAGGTTCCCAACAACATCATAATACATTAGTCACAAATTAAAATATATATAGAACCTAACCATTCCAAAGATAATTTGCATGCACATCCTAACCATTCCAAAGACGTGCAAAGCTTGACCACCATGGCACAATCATAGAAAACGGAAACATGTGTTTGATTCTACCAACTATGGTCATGATTTGAGATATGTAGCATCTCATGATTCCAATATGGAACAGAGTATATTAATGATAAGCATCCACCAATTGGTTCATATCATTTAAATCACATTACTTTAAGTAATGTATATTCTCTGAGATCTAACAACAATTGTCACCTACACCATGAAGTACTCCAGAAGCATTTCCCAACCCAAAAGAATGGTAAAGGACATCAACAATCTAAATATTACAATTCCACCATAACACAACTCCAAGGATCCTTATTGAGGTATATCATATGATGATGCATGCACACAACCTCTGGATCCATTCAACCTTATCCTAGATCTACATATTTTACTCTAGACTCTTATGTAAAATCATTTCAATACAACAATAACTGGAAGAAACTTCAACTCAAATTGTATACAATAGATTGTAACACCATATTGAGGATGTCTCATCTCATAGTTCTACTATTACAACATATCCAAAGGAAATATCACCCAAGCATAGCACCTATTTTCCTAAATATCCAATAGTCTAGCTTGAAAAAGACCAGTGACACATACAACTAGGAAAATGCTAAGAAAATGCCACATAAAGCCTCATACCTTTCATTTTTTTGCAGATTGAGATATAGTTCATTTTCCTTGTAACCAGGGAGCAAATTTGAATAGTGAGAATGAAAACACCTCCAATTAATAGCTCAAATCTCTTGTCTTCTCTAGACATATGTTTTTACAAAACTTCCACAGTGGTCCTCATTTCCCTAATCTCATTCATCTTTGTGTCATCTTCATCACTATGTCTCCTTTCTCTAGGGTTTCTTCTCTTTGAACCCATATTGCATTCTATGCAACATTCTTCTACCTCTTTGCAATTTTCTATTCTTGAGGGATTTTTCTTAGGCTAATAATCATGTCATCATATCTAACCTTGTTGCATCACATCTCCTCGTAATTGTCATCAATTTCCATACCTTGTTTTGTCTTTGAAAAAACTCTCTTCACTAATAATAATATATCGTTGAACTTTGCCTTCACAATGGAAGAATGCAACCATAATACAAGACATCTTCTCTTCAATGTAACACATAATCTGGATCTGGATCGTATACCACTTGATGCAACAAGAGGATACAATCAAGGTCATACAATGGACATTATCAGAAGAATAAACAAATATTTGAATAAAAATAAACAAAGCTATGCAAATATAGCTCGACATAATTCATCATCCCATAATTTATTATCTTTTATTCAATGGCAATGGCCCAAACACTCAATTTTATTATATTCACAAAACCATCATGGTCTCTGTATTCAACATAGACCCAACTCTAGAATGATAATCTATGAGAACCCAAACACCCTTTGCTCATTTAAAAATCTCATATTTATGCTTGTTATTTTTTTCTTTTGTCCTTTCAACTACCCAACTATTCAAATTCTAAGGGCTTCTAAAACTCACTAAGGACGAAAAAATATTTCACTACATTACAAATTATTACAATTTTACAAAAAGTACCTCATTAAATCCACTCCATTTATGAATGAAGGCTCCATGGTCACATGAAATACTCCAACATGTTGGGTATATGTTATATTCTTTGCACAGTTAGCCCCACGTTGTTTTTGGTATGTTTTTGGGCAATTTTTAGCCAATAGTTTTTCGGCCCATTGTAATATAATTCGAGTTAAGTAAGCTA
Source organism: Picea mariana (assembly GCA_032191745.1). NCBI lineage: Eukaryota > Viridiplantae > Streptophyta > Pinopsida > Pinales > Pinaceae > Picea > Picea mariana. The sequence continues at coordinate 8,002 of JASDQU010228017.1, read as the reverse complement.
ATATAGGTTAACATATTAGGGTTCTGGATGCTATCGAATCATATATATTGTATTGTAAATGGTGAATTTAATACAATGAGAGTTAGAGGTGTGGCTCTAAACATTTTTTGGTTTTCTATGAAGATTAATACGACAATAGAGAATCACGTGTAGAACACACAAACTTGAAGGGAATAGGCCAAATTTATATCAATGAAAACCAATAATAAGAACTTACAAAATCATATTTGAAGATGCAACACCTTCTCCAAGTCTTCCTCATCCATCCCCTTGCAAGATTCTCTTATGATCAAAATGATAATACTTTCAGTAAATTCTCCCCCTTCATCCATGGAAATACCTCCAATATATAGTTTTGAAAGGCTCAACCACCATGGGATAATTAGGGAAATGGTTGAGGATATGGCTCCTTTAAGTTGGGATTTGGATCCTAGGATAAATCCATAGTATAGGATTCGACCAAAACAACTTCATCCCTTAAGAGTTGGCCCTCAGGAAAAGGTGGAAGATCCCATATTTTAATCTAACCACTATGGTGCTCCCCTTGAGTGAGAGATAGAGTGTTAGTGGCACCCTTTGATCAAAGTAAGAGGAGCATTGGCACCCCCTAAACATGTCCAAGGGAGCGCCACCCTTCATAAATACTCAAAAAGTGGTTAAAATTCCAGGTGAAAATACATGATTTCGACTGTCAGATGATGGTTTCTTATTCCAACATGACTTAGGGGTCATGGAAAGTGTGTTTAATGGTGTTGATTGAGTTGCGACACTTTAGGAGAATGAATGAGATACTTTATGACACTTAGAAAAGCATAGGAGATACTTGTGACACTTAGAATGTGATGTATGTGCCACTTGTGACACTGACAACTGAGTGTGGCATTTTGATGTGTAATATATTCCCTCCAAAATCTGAGGTCAGAAGATCAACTGATGGTCAAAACAATTTACAAATATTTCATTGCAAGGGTGTTGGAGTTAGAAAACCTGGCAGAAGATGCAAACAACCATCAAACAATATAAATATATATTTCATTCCCGAGGTAGGCATACCTATGCTCATAATACAAATTACTCAAAGCATGGCTGCCAACCAATACACTGCGCATCCATGAGAATATCGACTTAAGGATATGGTCACCAAAGATACAATGACGATTCATTCCTTCCATTACATGAATTGATTGTAGCCACGAAAAATACATAGTGGAGCTACAAAAAGACAAAACACAGCCATAGACCAATACAATGTGGATCTATGTGACAATATATTTATCAGACTCATCATAATCTTCATCGCAACCTGGGTAAAGTATAGAACATAGAGAGCACTCATCCCAGGGTCTTCATCCCGATCTCGAGTTGGTATGATTCTAGCCAAGTGAATGAATGTCTTGGTGTTAACAGATCACTCTCATCAGTATTGGATGACAAGACTCCACAAGAGGTATGGACTGGTAAGAAACCGTCTCTCGCACATCTCAAGGTATTTAGTTGTGAGGCCTATGTTCATGTTCCAAAGGAAAACATGAGTAAGATAGATAAGAAGGTTGAAAAGTGTATATTTATTGGGTATAAAGATGGTCTCAAAGGTTATAAGCTTTGGAACCCATAAACTAAGAAGGTTTTGTATAGCCGAGATGTGGTATTTAGAGAAATGAAGGATGTTGTTGAACAGGAAGTCCTACCAAGTAAAGAAGAACCAACGAAAATAGAGTTTGAACCAAAGAATGATGAACCAGACTCTACAGAAGAATGGGAATGAGAAGAAGAAGATCTTCACACTCCAGTATTGAGGAGATCAGTGCAGGAAAAAAGGCTACCGGAAAGGTATACTCCACCTGATTTCCGTTCAAATTTTTATTTGTTTATTACTGATGATGATCCTATAACTATTAGGGAGGCAATGGATTCATAAGATGAAAAACTATGGGAAAAGGCCATGGTTGAAGAAATGGAAGCTTTGGATAACAATTAGGCTTGGGATCTAGTGGATTTTCCAATTGGAATAAATCCCATTAGCATCAAATGGGTATTTAAAAAGAAGTTGAATGCATATGGAAAAGCGGAGAAATACAAAGCTCGGTTAGTAGCAAAGGGTTATTCCCAGGTTGAGGGAATTGATTTTGGTGAGATTTTTTCTCTTGTTGCCAATTTAACCTTTATTAGATTCATGTTATTTATAGTTGTTGCATTTTATTTTGAAGTAGAACAAATGGATGTGAAGATGGCATTCCTACATGGGGATTTGGAAGAATAAATCTACATGAAGCAGCCATAAGGCTTTGCCATGAAGGGAAAGAAGGAGCTAGTATGCACGCTGAAAAAGTCCCTGTATGGTTTAAAACAATCACCAAGGATGTGGTATCAAAAATTTGATACTTATATGTTGGGACTTGGCTTCACAAGAAGCAAAGAGGATCACTGTGTATATTTTAAATTAATTGGTGATCATTTGATTTATTTGGTATTGTATGTGGATGACATGTTGTTGATATGAAACATTAGGGAGACTATCTAGGATGTGAAAATTCAGTTGTCCTCTAAATTTGACATGAAGGATCTTGGTGTTGCAAATTTAATTTTGGGTATGGAAATTAAAAGAGATTGGAAAAACAAGAAACTCTGGTTAAATCAGAGAAAATATGTTGAGACAATATTGCAGAGGTTCAATATGCAGGAATGTAAACTGATCAAGGTCCCTATTCTTGTAGGTGTAAAGTTATCTGCGGGTCAGTGTCCCAAGACACATGAAGAGGAGGAGGACATGTATCGTGTTCCATATGTGAGTGCGGTTGGAAGTTTGATGTATGCAATGGTCTGTACTAGACTGGACATTTCACATGCAGTGGGAGTTTTGAGCAGGTATATGTCAAAACCATGGAAGGGGAATTGGACAACAGTAAAGAGATTTTACATGTATTTGTGTGGCACTACTAGTTATGGGTTGTGCTACCAAGGAAGACCGGGTTTGGACAGAGTGTTCTAAATACAGGCCTTTGTGGATGCATACTGGGATGGAGATCTGGATCGTAGAAGATCTACAAGTGGGTATGTGTTTAACCTATTTGGAAGAGAAATCAATTAGATGAGCAAAAGACAGTCTGTAGTGGTACTTTCAACTACATAATTGAATACATGGAAACCACTCATGCAAGAAATGAAGTAGTATGATTAAAATATTGTGTTCAGGTATTGGGTTGGTACAACAAGTTGTAAGGATATATTGCGACAGTCATAGTGTAGTTTTTATGGCGAAGAACATGGCTTATCATTCAAAGACAAAGCATATTGATGTTCAATATCACTTTTTGAGAGACATGGTTTAAGAAAAGAAGGTGTTGTTGATGAAGGTGGATACTTTGAAGAATGTTATAGATTCATTAACAAAATATGTGAGCACTGAGAAGTTCTCTTGGTGTAGAGATCTATGGGCATTGTTTCCCTGGATTGTTGACTATGTAACATTGTAACCCCCTGTATGCAAAGAAAACAACAAGTCGAAGAATGTTGGGTTTCTGTTATATTCTTTGCATGGTGAGAATTAGTTTCCATTTTTGCATGGCGAGAATGTTGGGTTTGTGTTATATCTTTCTTCAGTTTTCTGTCCATTTTTGGGCGATTTTTTGGCACATGGTTTTTCGCCGATGGTTTTCTATTTCTGGTTAAGAAATTAGGGTTGTTGACTGATCTAGGTCATTGGATTTGGGTTTTGGATTTCGTTGGATCCTATATGTATATTGTATTGTAAACAATGTATGTGGCAAATGAATATATAATATGTTGGTTTTCTCAGTTTGGGTTTCCAGGGGAAAAATATCTGTGTAATGTGTGTATTTTCCATTGTATCTTTTTTGTTCTTTTACTGAAAATATTTTTGCAGTAATAATTGTACAAGGTTAAAATCTACAGTCTTTATGTGCGTTTTGTGAGTCTCATTGGCAAGAGTGGCATCACGACGAGTCTCATCGAGTTTGGACAAATGTAGGAATCATTCCTCCTTGGCAGAGGTATTAGGTAAGAGCTCTATATTAATTTTAAGAGATGGAATCCAAATCCCAACTTAAAGAAGCCATATCATCAACCATTTCCCTAATTAGCCCATGGTGGTTGAGCCTCTCAAAACTATATATTGAAGGTATTTCCATGGATGAAGGGGGAGAATTTGTTGAAAGTATTATCATTTTGATCATAAGAGAATCGTGCAAGGTTCTGGACGAGGAAGACTTGGAGAAGGTGATGCATCTTCAAATATGATTTTGTAAGTGCTTATTCTTGGTTTTCATTAATATAAACTTGGCCTATTCCTTTCAAGTTTGTGTGTTCTACATGTGCTTGTTTATTGTCGTATTAATATTCATAGATAGATATACTTGTCCTAATAATATGTAGTAGGAAGAGGAGTTTCTTTTTTAATCTTTGTAGGTCTTCTTTCACATTGAAGAGTTTGGAGATCAAGCTCGAGGATTGGAGCAGTGAGGACAAACGTCAAAATAAGGTACACATTTATCTTCTTCTTTCTAGTTTGATTGTTTAAGTTAGATTTAAAGGGAACATAGTACCCATTTGTTTCATGTTGTCTTTGGACCAAATAAGGGGTCTTGGTCCAAAGGGGAGCTTATCATGTCTGCGGGGTAAGATTTCTCATAACAGAAAAATGGCGACTCCACTAGGGAATGAATGAGATACTTTAAGACACTTAGAAAAGAATAAGAGACACTTGCGAAACTTAGAATGTGATGTTTTTTCCACTTGTGACACTGAAAATAAAGTGTGGAATTTTGATGTGTAACACCCTCATACCCTACATCCTTGATCTAGGAGGATCTTTAAAACCAAGAAAAACAGATGGAAATGAATTCCGATGTAAATGTATTCATGTCGATGATCTCAACGAGATATTTCCAATGCAACTTGAACGAGCTCCAACGAACATTGTATGAGAAAGTTATGGCATTATGAAGTTTTGGACAAACATGCAAAAAAGGAAAAAAAGGGTGAGAGGGTTGATACATGGCATCACCAAGGACTAACATGTGGAAGTATGAACATGACACGTGGAGGTATGGATGTGGCAGGTGATAGTATGGATGTTGGTGTGGAGTTTTGAATTGACCATATGGATGTTGACATGACATGCTGATTGGACCGTATGAATGCTGGTGTGGCATGTTGATTGGGCTGTACGGATGCTGATGTGGCATGTTGACTAGGATGTACAAATGTCGACATTGCGTACTGATTGGATTGTATGGATGCTGGCATGGAAAGGTGGTTGATGTGGAACTGATTAGCAGGTTGACTATATAGGTTACATGGCCACCATGTGGACCAATCAGAGGCTTCCATGTGGTTGCCCCATTTTGACCAAACTGGACTTATCTACCTCATATGTGTCGAGTGGGTGGTTCGAACCCTCGACCTCATCAGCAACAACCCAACAACTTACCATTTGGCCACCAGTGAATCTTTTTATGGATAATTAGAATATTTTATTTAAAATGTACATTTATCCATAAGCCCAAAAGAGGATGGTCTGTGGGTTTGACCTCGCGACCTCCGCCAAACAAACTCATTGTTTTAACCAATGTTCTTACAATGTTTCCTATATTGGCGTGTGGGTAAAATATCATTTGAACTGCAAATATTCGGATGGTCTGAAATCCTAATGGGTGTGAGATTGAACTTGTGACCTTCACTATTATAACCAATAGTCTTTTTAATTGTGCCAAACACTATGGTTTTGAAAGGTTTTTGCTTGCAATTTATTATTATGTAGAAGTATTTCCCTATATAATTGAAGGACCAAGCATTTTCATGCCTTTTAAGTGTAGGAAGAGAGTGGGAATTTATTTCTAACAACTCTACAGTCTTCCTAGAGCCGGTGAAGACATTTTATGGAAGATTGGAGATCCATTATAATGTAATAAAGAGTTTGGAGTGCTTAGCATTATATTAATGGAGCGGTTGCATGGTTGAAGCGAGCCCGAAGATGTAGCCCAAGATGGATGAACTCCGTTATCAACTTGCTTGTGTCTTTTGTCTTTTATTCATTTCTTCAATTCAACTTTCAATTATGCTTTTAAACTTTATAATTTAAGTTAAGACAATTTACACTTAAATTATTTGCAAATCGATCAGTGGATTTTCGGATCAATTTTGGTATCAGAGATGGTTTTACAGGATTTGCAATTTGAAGATCATGTTGCAAAAGGACAATCATGGGAAAATCTTTGAAGCAAGAAAGACTTCAAGAACTTGAATAGATTAACCAACAGATGCAGAAAGAGAATTCTGAATTGAGAAGATTATCGCGAGTCTTTGAGGACGAGAAGCAAAATTTGCATCGTGAATTGCAAGCCAAAGATGAACTTTTAGCAAAGCTTCATAAAGTTGAAAGGGTGGAGGACAAAGAAGATTCTACCATGCCAAGAAGACTGTCTTCTACCATAGATTCACAATCTGTCACTGAGAAATGCAGTGTAAGTGAGTCATCATTTCCCATGATATTGGTTTTAAGCCACTAACCAAGATGGGTTATGATGGAAAGGGTCTTGGAATTAATGGCCAAGAAATGGTTAATCCCATAAAGGTTGTCAAAATACCTCGCTATGTAGGTTTGGGATATGGAAAAGGAGAAGTTGAAGAATGGTCTAAGGTCATTGAAGCAAGAAATACTTCAAGATAAGAGTCTAAGTCATTACAAAAATACCTTATACAAAGAAAAGACACATCACTTCATGAGAGTGACAAATAATGCAAGGCATCTTGAATGAGAGGTGAACATCTCGAAGGAGTGAAGATAGTTTCTTCCCGACAGACTTGCAACAACAACCACCATGAAAGGTATAATAGACCATATTATTCCAATGTATTATTTGGCTATAAGAAGAATGACAATGAGAAACATAGTTTATGGTATAAGTATCCATGTACATTTTGCAAACTACATAACCATTGTGTTGCCAAATGTTGGAAGAGAAATTCCTTGTACATGAAGATTATGTCTACTAGGAAGGAGGAAATACATAAAGAACACAATCCAAGACTAAATTTGTAGTATGGCAAGAAGGACTTGTGGTCAAAAAATTATTGCACTCATTGCAATATGAGTGGTCATTGGATTGACATATGTTGGAAACTTCATCCACAACTTCATCTAAAGCAGGGCAAGAAAGTTGTGCATGCACCCATGAAGAAAGAGGTTACAGATGAACGAGTTGGCCAAGCACCAACAATCCAAGAGGAACAACCCAAAAACGAAAATCAATTAGCCGAGTTTGGTAATAAATGGGTAGCACATCTCCAAAGTTGTTTACTTCCATTGTTGTAAACCTCACATGTTGTGTATGAGACCTTTAGAAGGGAAAAAACAAAGTTACCAACTTAATGAGAACTGTGACCTCAAAACAAGAACTTTAGCCTTTAAAACCCGTATTTTTGCATTAAAAACATGAAAATCAACCCCAAAATCAAAAAGTGGTGCTACCAGTAGCACCATTTTTTGTAACTGGGTCAAAATTACAATTTTTTTCAAGCATGGGCTTAAAGGATCAAATGGTTGCTAAAAAAAACTTTAAAATCAACCCCCAAATCAAAAAGTGGTGCTACCGGTAGCACCATTTTTTGTAATCGGGTCAAAATTACAACCTTTTTCAAGCATGGGCTTAAGGGATCAAATGGTTTCTAATTTTTTTTTTTAAATCAACACCTAAATAAAAACGTGACGCTACCTAATGCAAAATATTTTTTATAAGCATTAAAATTGCAGCTAATTACGACCTAATTGAAACCGTGGTCTTGACAACAAATCCCTACATAAATAAAAGACCCAAAATTGGATCCTAAATGGTCACTTGAAAATTTATTTACTAACTTTTTTTTTCTTTCAAATTTACATTAAAAAATAAATAAAGAGAAAGGAGAAAATCTTCACAAATCTTTTTTTTTTTTTTAATGAAGACAAAAACACATTTAAAAAAATATATTCAAAACCCAAATT
>JASDQU010228016.1:0-10484 GCA_032191745.1 Picea mariana | reverse complement strand
ATGTAGAAATATTATCCAATAATGAGCAATAAGAAATGAACAATCACACATGTACATAGTACACCAGTGTTTTACGTGGAAACCCAAATAAGGAGAAAAACACAGAATACTTTTTCTTACATGTCTTGAAGAATTACATTCATTGGAAGCACCAACTTCCTTTGTTTTCCAGTTGCAACTGAAAGGAGGATCCAACCCCATAGTTTCTCAGGATACAACCTAAGGGAATCTCTAACTTCCCAATTCTCTGGCTACAACCAGGAGGGGGCTACAACCCCCTATGTTCTCCGGATACAACCAGAAGGTGGCTACAACCACCTGTCCTTTCCCCGTCCAACCGCCCTGAAGTAGAAGTAGAATGATGGAACTATTTTCACACTATCACTGTGATATATATCGTCGTAAACTTGTACCAATCAACCTGTACCAATAACCTGAACCATGCATCAACCTGTACCATAAAAAAGTGCATCAACCATGCACCAACCTGTACCAACCAATCTGTAATCAACATGTACCATAAACAAGTGCATCAACCATGCACCAACCTGTACCTCAACTTGTACCATGAACAAGTTCATCAACCATGCACCAAACCTGTACAAATAACCTGTCACAACAACTTGTCCAAACAACCTATCACAACAACCTGACTCATCAATTTTATCAACCAAATCAGATCTACTCACCAAGACAACTCTCAAATATGTATATCAATCAAGTATAACACAACAACTCATAATCATCATCAAGATCAATATGTGCTTCTAATAATACAAGTATGTTACATCATCCATAAACCATGTGTCAACAATATGACTAACAAGTGCCTCCAACCATGTACCAAGTATGTACCAATCATGTATCAACTACTCATCAACTATGACTCATCCAAATGTACCAACATCATCAAATATACACCTCATGTATGTGCCAACTCATCAACTACTCGTCTCAACCATGTACCTAACATGTACCTCAACCAAAATCCCTCATCAATTTCATCATCCAAATCTGATTTGTAACTCTGTACTATACCTGGTGTATATGATCACATTCTTGCAAACCTTTCTTAACTTTAACAACAAGAGACTAGCATTTTCATCAATCGTTTCTTTAGTCTCGCAAGACTAGTTTTGGATTAGTCAACAACCCTAATTTGAAATAATCATAACTTTGTACCTGTAATGAATAAATATATGAAACTGATACATAATGTTCTTCAGTGTTTTTTGTGCAATTCCTCTAGGTTTCACTACTTGGAACCTCTCAGAAAAGGAGTTATGGAAAAAATGGCACACCTTTCTGAATTCTGGCTTATTCTAGAAAGCGCCCTTGTAGAGAGTGCCCCGCACAAAATATTTGTTTAATTGATATGAAACTATTACAAACCATACTACAGAAGATAATATAACCAGCACATTTGGTCTTACTAAATTTGGATCTGTTATGAAGAAGTTATGACGTTTTTAACTGAAACACCTGTTTTTGACTAGTTTCAGGACTAGCCACAAACCCTATTTTCCATGGAGTGTAACTCCAAAAATAAAGCGACCCACAAAGTGAATTGTTTACCACATATACTTGGATATGTTTTCTAAATGGAATAGAAATTTCATGGTCTGAATCATTCTAGAAAAACGGTTATTGCAAAAATGGTGAGATGACCTGGAAAAAACATACCTTAGAAAACATCATCAAAAGAATTTATCCTTCCTTGAATTACGGCCTTCTTTTCTTCAATTTCATCAAAAAATTGGCTTAGATATCCTTTGGTTACCTTAGACAACTATACATATTCAATATGCTCGAGTGTGTCTTAAATGAGAGAGCCTTGCCTCTTATTTATACTCTCCAAGTAGCTTCCTTAAAAACATCTTCCAGGTCACTTTGACCACTTTTCTTATTTTAGGGTTAACCCACTTCTAATCTCTCCATTAAATTTATTATTGAATTAATTTATTTTGTATTTACTTTGAATTATAGTACACTCATCACTTCACTCTATTATTTACCTTTTAAAATCTCTTAAACCACTTTGACTACTTTGACCTTTTGGGGCTTCTAGATGACATATGAGGGTACTCCAACTTCGTAAGGCCATAACTCTCAAACCGTGAGGAGTTATGTGACGTTACACATACCACCAGAAATGGAATGAAATGTCATATCCATATAGAATAGTATTACTTGAAAATATATCAAAACTCATACCGTTATCCATCAAACAAACTTGGGTCCATTACCCAAACCTGGGTTCTCCAACTTCTCATGTCCATAACTCTCTAACCGTGAGGAGTTATGTGACGTTCCACATACCACCAAAAATGGCATGACAAACACTATCCATATATGATAGTTTCACTCAAAAATTCACTGGCTTTCATCTCATTATTCCACAAATAAGCATGGGTTCTCTAACCATACTTCTAGGATAACTCAATCCGCAAAGCGTATTCCCGTGAGGGCTTTCACCATAAGGGGATCACTTTGGAGTTCATCCATTTCTACTTATTATCAACCATGAAAAGACAATAACAAGTCATCTTTACATCAAAAAATCTTGGGTCCATTACCCAACCTTTGTGCTACGGGGATTTCTTCAAGGGTTGATCTCAATGACAACCAACCTTAATCAACAATCTCCCCCTTTGGCATTGATGGAAACACTCTGAGGCAATACTGAAATCATATCACTCGTGCTCCCCCTAGAACCATGCCTCTGTCCTCTGCATCTGATAAATCTCTCCCCCTTTTCCATCAATGGCATAGGTATCTTTCCATACGGGGATTCTCCCCCTGACTGTACTGTCCTCTTATGGTGCTTCCTCATGTAAATCTAAGACATATAAGATAAGCATTCAAAAAGAATTCATTTTGGAGTAGAAATAACTTCAAGTATCTAGCGAAGATATTCAAAGGCTTCCCGTGGAAGTGGTTTTGTAAAAATTGCTGCCACTTGTTTTTTTTTTTTTTTTTTCCCACATACTCAACTCTGATGTTCTTTTCTGCAACCTGCTCTTGTAGAAAGTGATACTTGATTGGAATGTCTTCGTCTTGGAGTGCATCACCAGGTTCTTCGAGATACTTATGGCACTTGTATTATCACAATAGATTGGAATGGGCTCATCATAATCAACCTGTATATCCGTGAGAGTTTGTTTCATCCAAAGTACCTGTGTACAACATGATGTTGCTCCAATATATGTTGCCTCGGCTGTAGATAAAGATATTGATGATTGTTTCTTTCTTAGCCAAGATAAAAAACACTCACCCAAGTACAATGTTGATCCACTGGTGCTTCGTCAGTCATCAATACAACCTGCCCAATCTGCATCTGTGTAGGAAATAAGTGATAGATCCTTTCATTTTGGATACCATAATCCAAACTCTTATGTTCCTCTGAGATATCCGAAAATCCTCTTCACTACTAATACATGTGATTCCTTTGGTGCTGCTTGAAATCGTGCCACCTGTCCAACTGCTTGCATTACATCTGGTTTGGATGCTGTCACATATAGTAGGCTGCCAATCATTGACCTGTATTGCCTCTGATCTGTAGACTTCGAATCATCATCTTTTCTTAACTTGCAACTGGTCTGCATAGGAGTGGTAACTGGTTTGCAATCTTCCATTGCGAACCTCTTTATCATTTCTCTGATATAATTAGTTTGAGAAATAAAAATTCCTTGGTTTCTTTGACATATATGAAGACCCAAAAAGAAGGATATTCCTCCAAGTAATGACATTTCAATTTCATTCTGCATATCCTTTGCAAATTTCTGGCTTAACCTGTCATTAGTACTTCCAAAACAATATCATCAACATAAATTTCAATTAATAAAATATTACCTTGAGTTACCTTGATGTAGAGGTTGTTGTCTGCGCTTCCTTTCCATAGTTCGTAGGGAGTTTTGTCATTGTTGTTTATGAGAATTACTTTGTTTTGAATGTGAACTGATGTATGCACTGTATGTGTCCAAAACATATCTGTCAATTTGGAATTCAATAGCATTGTTCGAGCCATTTCCTGTGTAATTGTCATCCATTATGATAATGTTCCTTTTTCTTTGAACCACTCTCTGAACCAATCTATGAATCCATGCTCTCCTCACTATCATATATTTGTCCAAACTTGCTAAGCATTCTTACGAATCCATCTCTATCCATATTGTCCAAGACTCTACTTATGCAACTGTTCATAATGTTGACCCATGTATCACTATACTATCCTGAAGTCTTGATTAATCTATCAAATTGTACTTCTGCTAATTGATTGCTCTGAATCTGTCTTCTCAAACTCTGCAAGTTGCTCGAATGATGGTTCTTTGGCTTGTCACAACTATCGCATAGACTCCCCCTTTCTAATATTCATATTACTTGGGAGTCTCTAAGCCGGATGGATCAGAACAATTCCTGCTCTAATGTGTATTCATCATCATCTTCATTGGTAGATTCATTATCTCTCTGAGATCTGACTTTTTTCTTTATGTCTGTGGATTCATCTTTCACTACAATGCCTAAAAGTAAAATCTTTTGAACATGTTCCTTATTTACTTGTCCTTCCTTTCTTTCAGTTATTATCCAAACCTTTATGTATCTGACATCTTTCCTTTTCTCTGTAGAATTTTCTTCATCTCATTTTATTGCTAATCTTACGATCTCTGGTACCTGGTCTTTGTTCACCTGTTCTTCCTATTTTCTTATCCATACTTTCTTATATCTAATATCAGTGTTCTCTTTCATGGAAGTATTGATCATTCTTCTTCAATCACTGGCTATGTGTCCATAGTTATGACATTTGTAACACTCAATGTTACGGGCGACCACATAGGCACTTCTTTCTTGAACATTTCTTTTATAATCCCTGCAATCTACAGCATTATGTCCAAAGTTAGTACAATAAAAACAATTGCCATAAAATAAATTTACATACCTGGGAGTTAATGATCTTCTTTTTGGCATAGTCCTTCTAAATTTTTTCCTTGACTGATCATGATCATGAATGAAGCTTCTTTGTGGCTTGAACATGGATGGTCTTCTTGAAGATGTATCTTCAATAGTTTTCTTAGATTCTGGTTGACCATGATTCCTTCCTTTGAGTACTTCTGCATAACTCTTTCTATTTTCTTCATTCTTCTTTTCTAGCAACCTAGAGTGCTTCTCTTCATTCTTTATAATTGATGTGGATCTTTTTATCTCTTCAACGTTCTTGTTGAGCTTGATGATTTTACTTCTCAATGTGACAACTTATTCTTAAGGCTTCTCAACCTCTTCTTCTTTCTTCATTATCTGAGACTTCATGACTTCTTCTGTTCTTTTCGTTTCTTCAAGATGAATTTTTAATGTGATTATTTATTCTTCAAGTCCTTTCTCTTCTTGACCAGACTCTACCTCAAGCTGGTTTAGATTGTTAGATCTTTCCTTAAGATGATCTGTCAATATCTTCTCTCCCATTTCTGCTTCTTCCTTTTGTGTTGCTATGTTGGTTTCCAAACACTGCTTTTCATATTCAAGATTTTCTTCGATCTTTCTAGCTTCTTCTATCTGAGTTCTTAAGTTCTTGATGACCTGTTGGGCTTATTAAAAAATGTGAACACTTTCCTTTTGTTTCATCAATTCTTTCTTGAGTGAATTGTTTTCTTCTCTTAGTTCATCTAAAGAACTAATCAAATCTTCTCTACAATTTCCTTCCTTTTCAATTAGTTTTCTGTCTCATTTCCTCTATGACATTCTATTTCAAGATGTCCACATTTTTCACAATTAAAACAAAACAACATACCTCTGGTGATTATGTACGCTTCATCTTCTGAATCTGCTTGGCATGGTGAACATAATTCTTCTTGATTTCTATCTGCATCTTCTTTGACATTTTCTGAATTTGTGATGGGTGAAGAATATATGTCATGTGACTTATCCCAAAGTTCTTTTGTTGATAAACATTTACCAACCTTTTCTCTTACCAGATTAGGTAATCCTTCCCAGATGAAATCCATTGCTATTTTGTTATTCTTCCTCAATTCCTTCTTGGCTGCAGTCTTTTCCCTTTTTGAACTATCATATCCTGTAACAACTGATAGCCAAATATAATGTCCTTGTGCCTGTAAAAATACCTTCGTCCTTATGCTGCACATATCATACTTAAAACCATTCTGACCATTAAACATTGGTACTCCATTCTCAGAATAATCCATGATCTCCTTCCAGTGGTTAAACTGTTTCCTAAAGGAACTTGCTCTGATACCAATTGTTGGATTACTATGAGGGGGGGTGAATCAATAATAGCGTAATTAAATTTTTTTTTCTCCAAATAATCCAAGTGTTATATCAATGTATAATTATTATCCAATAATGAGCAATAAGAAATGAACAATCACACACATACATAGTACACCAGTGTTTTACGTGGAAACCCACATCGAGAGAAAACCACAAAATGCTTTTTTTTATATGTCTTGAAGAATTACATTCATTGGAAGCACCAACTTCCTTTGTTTTCCAGCTGCAATTGGAAGGAAGCTCCAACCCCCTAGTTTCTCAGGCTACAACCTGAGGCAAGCTCCAACTCCCCAATTCTCTGGCTACAACCAGAAGGAGGCTACAACCCCCTATGTTCTCCGACTACAATCGGAAGGTGGCTACAACCACTTGTCCTTGCCCTGTCCAACCGCCTTGAAGTAGAAGTAGAATGATGGAACCACTATCACACTATCACTGTGAGATATACTGCTGTAAACCTATACCAATCAACCTATACCATGAACAAGTGCATCAACCATGCACCAAACCTGTACAAATAATATGTCACAACAACTTGTCCAAACAACCTATCACAACAACCTGTCTCATCAATTTTATCAACCAAATCAGATCTACTCACCAAAATCAATCACCAAGACAACTCTCAAAGATGTGCATCAATCAAGTATAACACAAAACTCATAATCATCATCAAGATCAATATGTGCTTCTGATAATAGAAGTATGCTACATCATCCATAAACCATGTGTCAACAATACTACTAAAAAGTGCCTCCAACCATGTATCAATCATGTATCAACTGCTTATCAACTATGACTCATCAAAATGTACCAACATCATCAACTATACACCTCATGTATGTGCCAACTCATCAACTACTTGTCTCAACCATGTACCCGACATGTACCTCAACCAAAATCCCTCATCAATTTCATCATCCAAATCTGATTTGTAACTCTGTAATAGACCTGGTGTATATGATCACATTCCTTCAAACCTTCCTTAAATTTAACAACAAGAGACTAGCATTTTCATCAAACGTTTCTTTAGTCTCACAAGACTAGTTTTGGATTAGTCAACAACCCTAACTTGAAATAATCATAAATTTATACCTGTAATGAATAAAGATCTGAAACTGATACACAATATTCTTTAGTGTGTTTTATGCAATTCCTCCAGGTGTCACTACTTGGAACCTCTCAGAAAAGGAGTTATGGAAAAAATGGCACACCTTGCTGAATTCTGGCTTATTCTAAAGAGTGACCTTGTAGAGCATGCCTGCAAGGAATATTTGTTGAATTGATCTGAAACTATTACAAAGAATACTTCAGAATGTAATATAACCAAAACATTTGGTATTACTGAATTTGGATCTGTTATGAACAAGTTATGACATTTTTACCCAAAACACTTGTTTTTGACTAGTTTCAGGACTAGCCACAAACCTTATTTTCCATGGAGTGTAACTCAAAAAATACAACAACCCAAAATATGAATTGTTTACCACAGATACTTGGATATGTTTCCTAAATGGAATAGAAATTTCATGGTCTGAATAATTCTAGAAAAAAGGTTATTGCTAAAATGGTGAGATGACCTGAAAAAAACATACCTTAGAAAGAATCATCAAAAGAATTTATCCTTCCTTGAATTCCAGCCTTCATTTCTTCACTTTCCTCAGAAATTCGGCTTATATATCCTTTGGTTACCTCAAACACCTATAGATATTCAATATTCTCAAGTGTTTCTTAAATGAGATAGCCTTGCCTCTTATTTATACTCTCCAAATAGCTTCCTTAAAAACATCTTCTAGGTCACTTTGCCCACTTTCCTTATTTTAGGGTTAACCCACTTCTAATTTATCCATTAAATTTATTTTGTATTCACTTTGAATTATAGTACACTCATAAATTTACTATATTATTTACCTTTTAAAATCTCTTAAACCACTTTGACTACTTTGACCTTTTGGGGCTTCTAGATGACATATGAGGGTACTCCAACTTTGTAAGGCCACAACTCTCAAACCGTGAGGAGTTATGTGACATTCCACATACCACCAGAAATGGCATGACATGTACTATCCATATAGGATAGTATTACCTGAAAATATATCAAAACTCATACTGTTATCCATAAAAAAAACTTGGGTCCATTACCCAAACTTGGGTTCTCCAACTTCTCATGTCCATAACTCTTTAACCATGACGAGTTATGTGACGTTCCACATACCACCAAAAATGATATGACAAGCACTATCCATATAGGATAGTTTCACTGACAAATTCACTGCCATTCATCTCATTATTCCACAAATAAGCATGGGTTCTCTAACCATACTTCTAGGATAAATCAATCTGCAAAGCATATTCCCGTGAGGGATTTCACCATAAGGGGACCACTTTGGAGTTCATCCATTTCTACTTATTATCAACCATGACAAGAAAATAATGAGTCATCTTTACATCAAACAATCTTGGGTCCATTACCCAACCTTTGTGCTACGGGGCTTTCTTCAAGGGTTGACATCAATGAAAACCAACCTTAATCAACAATCTCCCCCTTTGGCATTGATGGAAACACTCTGATGAAATACTGAAATCATATCACTCATGCTCCCCCTGGAACCATGCGTCTATCCTCTGCACTTAACAAATATCTCCCCCTTTGTCATCAATGGGAAAGGTATCTTTCCATTCGGGGTTGCTCCCCCTGACTGAACTGTCCTCTTATGGTGCTTCCTCGTGTAAATCTAATACATATAAGATAAGAATTCAAAAAACATTCATTCTGGAGTAGAAATAACTCCAAGTCTTTGGCGAAGATATTCAAAGGATTCCTGTGGAAGTGGTTTTGTAAAGATGGCTGCCACTTTTTTTTTCCCCACATACTCAACTCTGATGTTCTTTTCTGCAACCTTCTTCCGTAGAAAGTGATACTTGATTGGAAAGTGTTTCGTCTTGGAGTGCATCACCGGGTTCTTAGAGATACTGATGGTGCTTGTATTATCACAATAGATTGGAATGGGCTAATCATACTCAACATGTATATCTGTCAGAGTTTGTTTCATCCAAAGTACCTGTGTACAACATGTTGCTGCTGCAATATAATCTGCCTCGGCTATAGATAAAGATACTGAAGATTGTTTCTTTCTTAGCCATGATACCAAACACTCACCCAAGTAGAATGATGATCCACTGGTGCTTCGTCGGTCATCAATACAACCTGCTCAATCTGCATCTTTGTAGGCAATAAGTGATATATCCTTTCCTTTTGGATACCATAATCCAAACTCTTTTGTTCCTTTGAGATATCTGAAATTCCTCTTCACTACTAATACATGTGATTCCTTTGGTGCTGCTTGAAATCATGCCACCTGTCTAACTGCCTGCATTACATTTGGTCTGGATGTTGTCACATATAGTGGGCTGCCAATCATTGACCTGTATTTTTATTGGATAAATCGGTGAATGCGTACATAAACTAATCTCCCTAGATCCACCTAAACCTAGAACAAAAAAAGACAGGACATGACGCTTTCCCTAGGTTGCTACCATTGAATTTATCACCAAAGAAGGAGTGTATGACATGACTTTATATATCACTTCCCTATATCTCTATTGTCCCTACTTCACTCTGGTGCTCTTGTGAGATCAGATCTGCAATGACACAAACCAACCAAAGTGAAAGCAACAATTGTAGATTCAATGGAAACCTAAACACGTGATCAAGGAGTCATGTAATAAAACACTAATGATTTTATGGGAAAGAAACATTCCACTGTATCATATTAAGTAAAAGTGGAAGATACAACCAAATTGCCTTGATGTCACAAGTTCCCTTTCGGTGGTCCTTTTTTCCAACACACACATACACTTGCTCCGAATTTCCATGAAGATAGTCCACAAAGCTTGATGGACAAATGGAGGCCTCAAGCATCAATTGTATTAGGATTCTTCACACAATCTTTAGTTTATTCTTTGCACAATCTTGCTTGATCTTGCTTAACCTTTTCCATGAGAAATCCATTATTATATAAGAGAAGATGAAGTGGTTACTAGGATAAGGATGATCCCACCAAATCAGAGAAGCCAGTAAGATCACAACCATACAGATGCCACCTCACATTCTAGAAGATTCTCCTTCTAGAAACTTCGTGAAACTTATTCCTTTTCCTTAGCTTCAAGCACCGCTGCACCCTACCTATATAGTAGCATGCGAA
>JASDQU010228015.1:4439-15584 GCA_032191745.1 Picea mariana | reverse complement strand
GTACATGTTGATTACAGGTTGGTGCATGGTTGATGCACTTGTTTATGGTACAGGTTGATTACAGGTTGAGGTACATGTTGATACATGGTTGATGCATGGTTTAGATTTATTGGTAGAGTTTTACAGTGGTATATCTCACAATGATAGTGTGACAGTGGTTCCGTCATTCTACTTCTACTTCAGGGTGGAAAAACATTGGGGGTTGTAGCCTCCTTCTAGTTGTAGCCAGAGAGTTGGGGAGTTGGAGCTTCCCTCAGGTTGTCGCCTGAGAAACTAGGGGGTTGGAGCTTCCTTCCAGTTGCAGCTAGAAAACAAAGGAAGTTGGTGCTTCCAATGAATGTAATTTTTCAAGACATATAAGAAAAAACATTCTGTGGTTTTCTCTCGATTTGGGTTTCCACGTAAAACACTGGTGTAATGTGTATGTGTGTGATTGTCTATTTCTTACTACTCATTATTGGATAATAATTCTACATTGATATAACATTTGAAGAAAAAGGATTATAATTACGTTATTACTGATTCACCCCCCCTCTCAGTAATCCAACAACCCCCTCAAAGAGGCTTATTATCTAAATATCTCTCTTTTTCAAGGCGTTGAGTACTTATTCTGAGGTTTTTCTATGCTATATTGATAATTGGTTCCTAACAGATATTTCCCAACATACTAGGCATCATCCTACCTCCCACATATATTGTATATATATCTTTTTTCCATTTCCTAGGACTTTCCATTCCTTTCCCTCCTTGGGAAATATGCATCTTTACAAATCCATGACTCTTAGGGGCTGATAGTGACAAAACTGAACTTCTAACACTTGTAAAAATCATCTCTAATTTAACTCAAACATGTTCCCCACTCATGGATTCATAGTAATCTAATTTTAACCTGGTTCTTCCATCTATCTTCCATCATTTAATTTATTAAAATGTTTGTCTCATACATATGTCCATCAAAAGAGGACAATTGACAAGTCAAACTTTTGTCTAACAGTCATAAAAATCATAATTACATACTTCCACAAATTAAAATTTGAATTTCCTTAAATGGAAATTTATTTTTAGAACAACAATTTTGAAATAATATATTTTTGAATAATTTAAGCATATCACATCCTCTTCCCTTTCATTATAACATTGTCGTCAGTGTTCAAGCCCTCTCCTTGAATATAATTGTATAAGATTTCAACATTTCTTCTTCCAACTTCCTATTTCTTCTTCATCCTCAGGACTAAATTTCTTCTATTTCACTTTTACCTGAGCGATCGCTCTGTTGCGAAGTACTATTTATTTCCTATCCAGAATGCATAGAGGTTCCACTTGGAACTCACCTTCTGGTTCCACCCACACCATGTTCCAATTAATGATGTGAGTAGGATCATGAATATATCTTTTTAATAATGAAACATGAAAAACATTATGAACTTTTAAACTTGGAGGGAGTGCTAGTGGATACGCCACTAGTCCGATTCGAGTTAAGATCTCGAAAGGACCACAAAATATTGGTGCCAACTTGGAACAACTTCCTATTTTTAAGGAGCTTCTCCTTTCTTTGACTTTGAGATATACGTGCTCTCCAATTTTGAATTCTTGATGTCTCCTTTTTAGATATGAATAGCTGTTATGTCAGTCTTTTGCCTCTCTAAAGTTCTATTGCACCCTTTTGACCATCACTTCCATTTCTTGGAGCATTTATGGTCCAACCATAATCCTGTCATCCAGATTATCCCAACTGATCGGGGTTGTACATTTCCTTCCATATAAAACCTTGAAGGGAATCATCTTAGCTGATGGTTGATACCCATTATTTTATGTGAATTCAACTAAATGTATATATTCTTGCCACTTAGCTAGTTTTGTTTTTATATATATTTCTAACATATATTCGATAATTTGATTCATACGTTCTATTTTCCCATTTGTTTTTGGATGGTAAATTGTGTTGAAATTCAAATTAGTACCCAAACCTGTAAACAATTCTTTCAAAAAATTGGATGTCAATTTAACATCTCTATTTGAAAACACCATCTTAGGAATCCCATGCAACCTAAATATTTCTTTCATAAAAATTTGAGCGATATTAATCTCTTTGCGAGTAGATTTCACAAGTATAAAATGTGCAAACTTACTTAACTTATCAATCACTACCATAATTGAGTCATTTTTTCTTCGAGTATTAGGAAAACCTATAATGAATTCCATTGGAATAATTTCCCATTTCCATTCTTGTATAGGCAGAGGTTGTAAAAGACCCGTTGAATGTTGATGCTCAACTTTTACCTATTGACAATCTAAACATTTTGACAATTATTTAGTTGTTTCATATTTCATATTAGGCCAATAAAATTGTTTTCTTAAAGTTGTTATCATTTTTTGGTATCATGGATGACCAAAATATGGTTTTTTGTGCAACTCATGAAGAACCATCATCTTCAATTAAATAGAAATACATACATATAACCTATATTTGACCCTTATCATCCCACTTTTATTTGTATTGAGATCTATATTGTGCATATTTCCCTCATTTATTTGCAATTGTTCTATTGTTTTGATGTATTTTTCATCATTTATGCTTGCAGATGTAATCCTATCCTCAATATAATTTTCTTCTTTGCTGATAATTACTTCATATAACTCATTATTTATCCAACTTAGTGCATATGCAACTTTATTTTACTCTCCCTTGATGTCTCGTACTTCAAAATCGAACTGACTTAGAAAGGAAAACCACCTCACCTGTCTTGTGTTGAGATCTTGTTGACTGAATTAGCGTTTTACACCACTATTATCTGTTAGTAATAGAAATTTTCTTCCCATTAAATAATTCCCCCACATTTTCAATGCATGAATTACAGCTGCTAATTCTAGATCATCAGTTACATATTTTCTTTCAGTTTCCTTTAATTTGCATGATTCATAACAAATGACGTGTCCATCCTGTGTTTGTAATCCTCCTAATCCTTCTTTACTTTCATCCAAAGAAACTGTAAAATATTTATATGGGTTTGCCACCTTAAGGATTTGTTCTCTAGTTAATAGTCCTTTAAATTTATTAAAACTGTCTTGGCATTTTCGAGACGAGTAAAATTTCATTCCTTTTTTCAGCAATGATGTAATAGGATAGGCAATTTTGGAAAATCCTTCGATAAACCTCCCATAATAGATGATAATCCCTATGAAAGATCTTATGTATGCTACGTATTTAGGAATAGGCCATTCCATAATGGATCTAATATTTTCAGGGTCTATTGCAATAACGTCTTCTGATATTACATGCCCTAAATATTGTATCTTCCTTTTGTAAAAATCACATTTATGAAACTTTGTTAGGGTCCTAACCATCACATAGGTAGAACAATATATTCGGATGTAATAAAGGTCAATATTAATAAGGCCTTTCAATAAAATAGAATAAGGCAAATGTAAAAAGACCTAATAGAAGCTTTCGCTTTTAGAAGGATCTTCCTCTAGATGCTTCTTTTTAGTATAAATAGGAGTTGAGGGTATGAGAACCCTAGCTTGGAGATTATTGTAATAGAGCATTATTGGACTAGAGGTTTTCCCCTTGAAGAGGCTCGTGAACATTGCTGTCTAAATCAAAGTGCTATTTTTGTTGTTGTTCTTATATCATTTCTATGTTATTGTGGAGATTATGCTGGTTATATTACTATTATTCTGCCCTTTCTAGCATTTTATTTATGTTCTACATACTTTTTATATATGGTATATTACAAGTGGTATCAGAGCACTTTCCTCGGTAGAAATTGTGGGCAAGTTTTTTTTCAGAGTAGAGACGTATTTCGGTGTTTTTAAGCCACATAGATCTGTTGTTGTGTGCATAAACCCATGGTTGAGGGATTCATACATACAGGAAATACAAGTGTTTCTTAAGCGCACATCTGTTGTCCACCCTTGCAACCCTTGTTTGTACCCCTTCGAGTGGTAGCGCATCAGACAGCACCTGTGTACGGATCGACCTAGATTTCCTGAAGCCCTCTTTAAATAAACTGATTGGTTGCCTGACTACTATAGTGTCACCGAGAAAAACACTCAAGAAGATACTCTCTAGTACCTAGGTAGTCAGGTAGTACGGATAAGGGTACGATCTATCCTCCTTAGTTAGTTCCCTGAGATATTGGGCTGAGTACTACTGTTGGACCCCACACGTATATGAGAGAGCTATAGCATAGGGAAAACCATTGTTTGTAGAACCCTTGAATACCTAACCCTTGGGGACAAAAGCATAAACAAATTTAAAGAAACAAGATCTATTTCAACGCGACTGAGTTCAAGTTGCCAAATCACTATAGATTTCTTCCTGGTTAAGAATTTGGACATCTCATCATTGCAGTATTCTTCAGATCGGAGTATAACTCCTCAGGTGTAAAAACATGTCCCATTATTTGAGACCTATCCCATTGGCTTCATCTCTTTTCCTTTATCACATTCATACATATCTTTATTTGGAAAAAAAATTGACCCCACCTTCCCCTTCTTGGTTCCCTCGTCCCTATGGCCCATACCCATAGCCAAGACTTGGAAGCTTGCTTCAATACCTTGCAATATAGTCTCACCGAGACCCAATAAGAAGTGAAACACCTCAGTGACAATGTTACCGCCATCAATACAACCATGTAGTCCTCAATGGAGGAAATCAAACAAGAATTGACCACCCACCTTAAATTTATCTTTTTGTCACTCTACACAAAGCTTCATATCCCTACAGATGACCCTTCCTCTGACGCACCTCTAAAGACTGAAGGTGAACATTTCTCTCATGCCCATAACTTTCAACACCATCACTTTCAATGTGACCAATGCCTTCTGCAGGTGGATGTGACCAAATTTGATGGTTCAGACCCCACTAGTTGGGTAACCATAATGGAACATTATTTATCTTTATACGACATTACCAATGATTTGGCCAAACTTCGGTATGGTGTCCTCCATCTAGATCAGGAACGTTGGAAATGGTGGCAATGGAGAAAAACTTCTCGTCAAGGGTATATTGCTTGGACACACTTTGTGGTAGAGCTTTATGAATGCTTTGACACTGACACCAACCATTTGGGCCGTTTGACAAAGTTGAACAATCAGGAATAGCGGAAGACTTTATATCTACGTTTGAGTGCCTGGATTTTCGGACAGAGGGCATGTCTGATGATTTTTTCCGAGAGTGTTTTATCAGTGGCCTCAAGGATGAGATTCAGACCCATGTCCTCATGGATCAACCTCATAGTTGGGTGGAGGTCACTAAAAGAGCTAAAGAATCACAACAGGTTGTATCTTCTCAAAACCGAAAACCCTCCTTTATCCCTCGCCCTAAACTCATAAATCCCACTACTCCCTCTGCTCTGCTAAAGATCCAAAAATTGACCTGGGATGAAATGGCTGAATGCTAACTCAAAGGCCTTTATTATAACTGTGATGAAAAATATTTCCTAGGCCACAAGTGTAAAGAACAAAATATTTTTATGGCCATCTCTGAGGATATCTTGGAAGAGGATGTAGAAACTCCCTTTGTGTCTGAGTCACTTGAATCCACTAACATAACCCCTCCCTCAGACCCTCCCGAAGTAGAACCAGTCATTTCCCTCAATGCTCTCACTAGCTTCTCCACTCCCCAAACCCTCAAGATAATTAGTTACATCAAGCATCAGAAGGTCATCATTCTGGTTGATAGTGGCAACACCCATAATTTTATTCATCGTCACATTTCCAGAGAAACTCATTTCTACATCCATGCTGTCAATAATTTCCAAATCATGATTGCTAATGGTAGTTCCATGAAATGTGGAGGGCGTTCTGAAAATGTGTGTCTCCAAATTGGTGACTACCACGTAAAATCCCATATGTTTGCTAATGACATGGGAAGTTGTGACATTATGTTGGGTGCAGATTGGCTAAGGACTTTGGGTCCCATTCTCATGGATTTTAAAGACTTCACCATGCAATTCGACCAAGAGGGCCACCAATATAAGTTCCAAGGCATCACCGCTAGTTCACCGGAGATCATTAGTTCACATCACATGGAATGCTACTCAAAAAAGGTCATTCTGGTGTTATCACCGAACTTCATGCCATACAAGCAACAAAGACACCCTTGGTCCCACAAGACCTCCAAACCATCCTTTCTAAACATCAATTGGTATTTTCCACTCCTCAAGGACTCCCTCCTTCCTGTGGTGTTCATGATCATTCCATTTCCCTTGTACTCGAAATCCTTCCTCCCAATATCCATCTGTATCGTCACCCCTTTTCCCAAAAAAATTAAATTGAGACAATGGTCCAGGAACTCCTTAATGCAGGTGTTATCTGCCCTAGTACGAGCCCCTACTCTTCTCCTGTGGTCATGGTCCTGAATAAAGAAGGTTCTTGGTGAATGTGTCCTGACTTCCATGCCCTAAACAAACTTACCATCAAAGACAAATTCCCCATTCCTGTCATTTATAACCTCCTGGATGAATTGAGTGGCACCCAATTCTTCACTAAACTTGATCTTCATTCAAGCTACCACTAGATACGTATGAAAGAGGAAGACATTCCCCAGACTGCCTTTAGAACTCATGAGGGCCACTATGAGTTTTTTGTCATGCCCTTTGGCTTGTGTAATGCCCCCTCCACCTTCCAAAGCCTCGTGAATCATGTCTTTCTTCCCTTTCTATGCCATTTTGTCTTAGTTTTCTTTGATGATATTCTCATCTATAGAAAAACCTGGACATACCATATTGCTCATGTGGATCGAGTTCTCCATCTCCTCTCTTAGCACCAACGTTTCCTGAAATAGTCTAAATGTGCTTTTGGCACCTCAGAAGTAGAATACTTGGGTCATATGGTTGGAAAAGATGGCGTTAGGGTGGATCCTAAAATAATCGAAGCTATGCAAGACTAGCCTCACCCAAAGACTCTTAAGAGCTTGTGTGGATTTCTGGGATTAACAGGGTATTATCACAAGTTTGTTAAGAATTATGGGAAGATTGTTGCACCTCTCACTGCTCTCCTAAAAAATAACTCTTTCACTTGGACTCCAGCACCTACTCAAGATTTTCAAACCTTGAAGATGGCCATGTGCACTGCTCCAGTCCTCACCCTTCCCAATTTCACAAAGACCTTTGTGTTGGAATGTGATGCCTCAGGGAAAGGAATTAGTGTCGTCCTTATGCAAGAGGGTCGATCTTTGGCCTTTACAAGAAAGAGACTATCTGAAAGAAATATGGGAAAATCCATCTATGAAAAGGAAATTTTGCCTATTTTGCATGTCCTTGATCTGTGGCGCCCTTATCTATTGGGGTAACATTTCCAAATTAAGACAGACCATCAAAGCCTCAAGTATTTTCTGGAACAACGCATTTCCTCCCCAAAACAACAAAAATGGGTGACTAAAGTCTTTGGATATGATTATGAGATCATTTACAAGAAAGGAAAAGACAATGTGGTTGTGGATGCACTGTCTTGAAAATATGAAGATGAAGGATCCCTTTTTTCTCTTTCATTCATTATACCAGATTGGCTCCAAGCCATTCACCAGGAATGGCTACAAGATCCCAAAAGTTCGCAGTTGATCCACCAATTGTAGTCCAATGCTCTAGCTTCCCCACGATACTCTTGGCTCCATGATGAACTTCAATACAAAGGTAGTTTTCATTTAAGTAAACAATCAAAGCTTAAATCCATGATACTTTCTGAGCTTCATGCTACACCCATAGCAGGGCACTCCGGGTTAACCAAAACCTATGACAGGGTCAAACATTCCTTTTTCTGGGATGGTATGAAACAGGACATTCATAATTTTGTAGCTGAATGTGATGTGTGTCAACACAAAAAGGGAGAAACAGTCAAATCTTTGGGCACACTACAACCGCTCCCGATTCCACTTGCTATTTGGAAGGATATCTCTATGGATTTTATTATCGGCTTACCCAAATTGGGAAATAAATCCATCATCATGGTGGTGGTTGATCTCCTTTCCAAGTATGCTCATTTCTGCACCCTTCAACACCCGTTTACAACATCCACGGTGGCTCAAATCTTCATGGATTAGGTCTTCAAGCTTCATGGCATGCCGCACTCTATTGTTTCTGATCGCGACCCAACTTTCACAAGCAATTTTTGGCAAGAACTATTCAAGATACAAGGCACCGAATTGCATCTCAGCACAACTTATCATTCCCAGACTGATGGCCAAATGGAAGTGGTCAACAAGTGTTTGGAAACATATTTGAGTTGTTTTGCCTCGTAAAAGAAAAATTAGTGGGCTCAATGGTTACCCCTAGCTGAATGGTGGTACAACACTTCATACCATATAGCTACATGCATGACTCCTTTTGAAGCAGTATATGGACAGAATCCACCTTCAGTTCTCTCATACTTATTAGGTGCCTCAAAGGTCTAGGAAGTTGACCTAACACTTACAACTCGAGAGGCTATTCTTTGTACCATCAAAGAGAATTTGGTCATGGCATGAAGCAACAAGCAGATCAAGGTCGCATGAAGCAACAAGCAGATCAAGGTCACTCTGAACGTCAATTTGCATAAGGGGATCAAGTGTTTCTTCAACTGCAACCTTACAAGAAAACTTCCCTTAAGGCCGTGCATTGTCAAAAGCTAGCGCCCAAATTTTATGGTCCTTATACCATTCTCAAGCATGTGGGACAAGTAGCCTATCAGTTAGCTTTGACCAACCACTCGAATCTACATCCTATTCTTCATCTTTCATTCTTAAATAAGGTGATTGGAGTTAAGTGCCAAATTCAAACCAACCTTCCATATTTAGCTGAAGAAGGATCCATTTGGCTACAACCAGAAGAAGTTTTGGACCAGCATGAGCATCGCCTATGTCAGAGAACCATCAAGGAAGTGCTAGTATAGTGGAAAGATACAACTCTAGCAGACGTCACTTCGGAGCCAGCTACCATTCTGCAATAATTTCCTCATCTCAGGCCTTGAGGACAAGGCTATTTTTATGGGGGCAGACATGTTAGGTTCCTAACCCTTACATAGGTAGAACAATATATTTGGATGTAATAAAGGTTAATATTAATAAGGTTTTTCAATAAAATAGGATAAAGCGGATGTAAAAAGACCTAATAGAATCTTCTGCTTCTAGAAGGATCTTCCTCTAGATGCTTCTTTTTAGTATAAATAGGAGTTGAGGGTATGAGAACCCTAGCTTGGAGATTATTGTAATAGAGCGCTTCTCAACTGGAGGTTTCCCCCTCGAAGAGGCCCTTGAACATTTCTCTCTGAATCAAAGTGCTATTTCTGTTGTTGTTCTTATATCATTTATGTGTTATTGTGGAGATTATGTTGGTTATATTACTTCTATTCTACCATTTCTAGCATTTTATTTATGTTTTGCATACTTTTTATATCTGGCATATTACAAACTTAGCATACAGTTTATGTTCTCTTAGAGTCTGTATTACTATTTTCAAATGTTGTTCATTTTCTTCTTCAATTTTTGAATAGATTGGTATATCATCGATAAAGATCAGTACAAATTTATCCAAATACTGGCTGAATATATTATTCATTAAACACATAAAAGTTGTTGGTGCAATAGTAAGTCCAAACATAATCACTACAAATTCATAATTTTCATAACGTGTTGTAAATGTTGTTTTGTTTACATTTTCATCCTTTATCTTGACTTGGTGATAACCAGATCTCAAGTCTAGCTTAGAGAATATTTTTTCTCCTCCAACCTAGTCAAATAGATCGTTGATCCTAAGTAAATGGTATTTGTTTTTAATCGTCATTTATTCAATTGGTGATAATCAATACGTAACCTTAGAATTCCGTCTTTCTTTTTATCAAACAAAATGGGTGCTCCCCATGGTGAAACAACTGGTCTAATGTGGTCTTTATCTAACAGGTCCTGTAACTTAATTTTTAGTTTTGTTAGTTTAGGAACACTCATTCTATAAGGTTCCTTTGATACTAGGGAATATCTAGGTAGTAAATCAATGAAGAAATCTATTTCTCTCATTGGAGGTAGTTCTGGTGTCTCTTCTATGAACACATATTTAAATCCCTGAAGGACTGCAATGTCTTCCAAAATTGGTTTGATTTTTTTTGTCCAATATATTAGTTACTTGAATAACATATATTTTACAACCCTTATTAATACATTTCTTGAATTTCATTGCTCATATTTGTCTAAAAAAAACTATTTTTTTGATTCCCTATACTGTTCTCACTATATTATTCTCGTCCTTCTACACAAATGAATTTTCATAACAGTTCTGTATCACTTTATGCATTTCTAACCAGTGTGTTATCACATGAAGTTATTAAGGGTTAGATGTAGTTGTTATGGGTCAATTCATCCTTAGGTTTTTAAAAATTTTATCCATTAGTATTTTTAAGTTTTCTTTTTATTTCCTCCTTATGGATTTCTTAGGTTAGCTCAAATAAATAAAATATTGGAGGTTGGTCCATACATTTGACCCACACCTATGGTTTAAACCCTTGGTTCATTTAATTTGGTTTATACCCTTGGTTCATCACATGATTAGGTAGCCATAATTATCATCCCCATTCCACCACTATTTTGACATGTCACTACCTCCATTATGGGATTGAAACTCTCCACTCTATCCCTTTACCCATTAGAGAGTTAAATCAAACTCTTTATAATACACTGCCAACTGATTAGGAGTTTTCATAGCGCATCTTGAGTACACCCTTTCTCTTTATCATTATTGCATTTCTGAAGCAGGTGTCATGTCAATCTCATTTTTTTCAGCATCCATGTTTTAAAAGGGAATGATTGATATTTTTTAATTAATTCTCTCTAAATGTTTTACCAAAGATTTGATTTATGCTCCTAGTTCGGCGCTACGAAAAATCCTAGTCCAGACAAGCTCTACAGATTCTGCTACAAACTGGATAACAAAGGGGAATTGAAGGTTATAATGTTTGAAGGCAGTTTCATGCTATCTGAAGCACATCTATAGTCAAATCACGGTGTCCAGGAACTCCTTGAGTCTTATGAGCTTTGTTGAATATCAATTTAAGGCTCTGCCAAATTTTCGTAGCACCTGACACTGCGAATTGTGGATCCCTTTACCAACTGTCCCTTTTACTCTTGCTATCACCAAATTCTCAGCCTATTTGCATTTTTTTCTGCCTAATTCACAG
>JASDQU010228014.1:1538-16221 GCA_032191745.1 Picea mariana | reverse complement strand
CCAGTAAATCGATCAGGAGACTATCTTTGTCTGCGTTGTGGAGTATGGGCTCCTACATTCTGTGCAACATCTATTCTCAATCTATCAGCTTCTGTGGTGCACTTCTGCCACTTCTGATGGATGGCTCTGCATGAGTGGATTCCTCCACTCCATGAACCTCCTCATATGGCTGATCCACATCTTGAGACTCATCTTTGGGAACCAACAGTTCCTCCTTTGCATGCAAGTCTAGATCCCTCTCAAGTGAAAGCCACATGGCTTTACCCTCATCAAATTTTATATCCCGTCACATAACAGTCATCTTACTATTAGGAAAATACACATGATAATTATGGGGTGTTTCTATGTACACCAAAAATATCCCAACTTTAGCAGTTGACACCATCTTCTTCCTAGCATTCTTGGTCACATGCACATAAACAGATGAGCCAAAAATCTTAAAATGAGAAACATCAGGTTTCTTACCAGTGGAAGATTCTTCAAGTGTACACATGCCAAGTACTCTATGAGGAAAATGTTTTTTCACATAAACCACAGTGTTGCATGCTTCTGCCCACAAATGCATTGGTAGGCCCTGATCATGCAATATCGCTCATGTTGCACCCATGATCGTTCTGTTCTTCCTCTCCACTACCCCATTTTGTTGTGGGTTATGAGGTGCTATGAGTTCTCTTCAAGTTCCTTCTTTGCTGCAGAACTATTTGAATTCATTAGAGATGTATTCTCCACCATTATCTCTCCTCAGAGCCTTCACTTGCTTCCCTAACTCTTTCTCCACCAATGCTTTAAACTCATAGAACTTTGAGAATGTTTGTTCCTTCTTCTGCATGAAGAAGATCCAACATTTATGAGAAAAGTCATAAAAAAAAATAACACAATACTTATATTTTTCTATTGAAGCAACTGAGAATGGTCCACACAAGTTTGTGTGAACTCTCTCCAGGATCACAGAGACACGCTTCTCCTTTTCATGAAAGGTGGAATTTACATACTTCCCCATGGTGCAACCCTTGCACTGATCTAACTGAGCAAGTGTTCCAATTGGAAGTCCAGTAGATATTTGTTGCATGATTTTCAAGGCTACATGATGAAGATGGCCCAATTTCCTGTGCCATAATTCTCCCTCATCCCAACTCACCACTTTTTCTACCTTTCCCATCATGGCAGTGAAGCCATCTACCTCTAGATTGTAGATATTCTTAACTCAAATCCCTATCTTCTTGACTTGACCCATTGTTTTATGCCACAGAAAAGCTTTTCCACTACTGAAAACAACGTCATAGCCTCTCTCCTCCAACATTGCGACTGAGACCAAGTTTTTCTTTAGACCTGGAACATGCATAACATATTTCAAATGAAATGGTTTACTTGCCTCCCTCTGAAAGGTAATGGTACCAATGCCAGTCACACTGTATCATCCATCATCACCCATCTCTATATGCATTTTGAGATATTTCTCCTCCATGTCACTGAAAATATCCTTATCTTCCATCATGTGGAAGGAAGCACCACTATCCAAATACCACACTGATCCCAATGCACTTGATGCCATGCATGAGATCAAGGAGAATTCAATTTCAAATTGTGAGGAAAGGGCCTCACCAATTGTAGGTCCAACAACCTTCTTGTTCTTCTTCTTCTATAGATAGTTAGTAGCAAGATGCCCATGTTCGTGATAGTGAAAACACTTCACTTTGGAAGAATCCAGCTTCTTTCCTTTAGAATTAGATTTTGAATGGAATTTCTTCCCCTTCCCTTTCCTTGCCTTGGAAGTGAAAGCACAATCATATTCATCATCATGCTTTTATGAAGAGCCATCTCTGGTGTTCTGCCTGAACTCCTCCTACACTAGATCCGACCATAGTCATTCCCAATCTGGCAATTTTTTTCTTCCATTGACAAAGTCTTGATAACTGTGCCAACTCTTGGGAAGTCCTAGGAGAGACAAGCTCACCAAATCATCATCAGTGACTATCATTCCCACACTCCCCAGCTCATCCCGACATTAGACAAACTTCATGAGATATTTTGGAATGGAGTCACCCTTCTCCATCTTGATCTTCTTGAGTTTATCTTTGAGTGCCAATTTCCTATGGTCGTTGTTGTTTTGGAATAGATTCGTCAAATTCTTCCACATTGCATATGGTGTGGATTTTCCATGGAGGCTTGAGACAATGTGGTCTTGTACTCCCTCCAACAGGATCCTCCTCGCCTTTGCCACTTTCTTTTATCATGCATCAAGATTTTCAGCGTCTACAACATCTAGCTTAGGAACATCTTTGTCAATGAATTCCTTCAAGGCATTGTCTTCGAGTACTGCCTCCATCCCGTCCTTCCAAGAAATTCAGTTCATGATTCCCTTGAGTGATTACTCTAACCTCAAGCCATTGAAATCCATTTTGATCTTGAATCAGTTGTAGCACCAAGAAAGTCTTTCTGCAAATTTGAATTCTATCTAGTCACAAACTCAGCTTCTGCTTCACTTCTGCAATTGTCTGCGCTCTGATACCATGTAGAAATTTTAATACAAATTGTGTATTACCTAGATTCTCCTGATCTAACAATTATATGCCACTGTTAAATACATAATCACTTCTACAAATACTCTTACGGAATTTAAAACACGATCACCAATTGCAATATCAATAAGAAAGATCAATCACACATAACACATATGTTTTACTGAGAAAGCATAAAAATAAAAACCCCACTATCATATATTATCTATATTTCATGGATCATGAAACAATCTCATACATAAATCTAATCGAAGAGCTCTTAGTGCAATATACAATCGTCTCACACTGTCATACAAAAATTGGCAAATTCATGTGCCAATTTACTGCTTCCAGATAGCCTACCTCCTCTACGCAATCCCTACAATGAATGAAATTCCTCTTGCCTAGGCTATGCAATCCTCATGGGCACATCCAGTGTGTGTGTGGTTGCATGAGTGCACCCACTAAAAGTCACAACTGATAGTCAAACTGTCCCTTTCACCTATTATCTCAACTGGGTCTCCACTAGATCAGACATGCATGTAGTTAACAGTGGTAAATATCCAGTTGCATGTGAGATCATTGATTGTGAATTAATTAATAATTAATTCACTGATCTCTCACTAGTGTAAGTTCATTTACAACTAATACAACTAATATTAACTCACTTAAATGAGTTAAACTACTTCACAACTCACATAAATACACATCCAACTCTGTTACAACTTCGAATCACTTAGTTACAACTAATTCGACTTGCATGTCCTACCAGTCAAACTTTGAACTCAAATTTCCTATAGCTAACTGATTTTCCACTTCAGTTAACTATTTCGAAGTGCTCATTGAGAATAGACTAATATTTATTGTCCAACTGTTATTAAGGGATAATAATAGTTGACATACATCTATAAATAGAATTTGCTCACCATATATAAATAGGCATCATCTATAAATAAAATTTTCTCATCATGTAAAAATAGACTTCCACCTAAAAATAGCGTGAGGCTCCATCCTAGTGTAGGTGCATAATTTTCACTAGGATCTTCTTGTTGAATCTCAACACTAGAGAACCTTGTTGCATTTTCATTGATATCTCTGAGCATAATGCCCTTGTTTCCCCCGTTGTTGCGAAATCATGCTTTTACCAGTTCAACGATATTCTTCTCGCGTGCCTTGTTTTCCAATTACTCCTTTGGCTTTGTGCATATTTTCGGTAATCCCATAATCTTGGTGATCAATGACACATCCAGTTGTATCAGCCTATCATCCAAAGGATGCCACCATGTACCCGAGATAACAATTGATTGACGCAAAGTGGAACATTTTTACCATGCCCGGAGTGCGGTATGTACAGGAGGTTCATTATCATGGAGTTGTAAAGCCCTGTTAGCCATTGCACAAGCTCCATTATTGGTTTTCCTAGGGGTCCAATTTCCCTTGTGTTTTCTTAGTAGACTTCTTCGGCCAAATCTAGGAATTTGGTCGCATCGCACACATCGTGGTCCCAGTACCTAAGTTTTAGTACCTTTCCAATCATGTTGTCCATAGTGACCATTATGCCTGGTAGGTATGGAAGTGTAATGTTCATGGCATCATGCACCTTTCTTTTCTTCCTGCTATCAGGGAAATTCCCCCTATACTAGTTCTAGGTACAAGAAGAGCATTGACTTCCCTTAAAAGACTATTCTACCCCTAATTTACCCCAAAAATACCTAAAATGAATGACAATATAGAGGAAAGAATGTCAATAAATGCACCTTTGGTCCTTGTGGATAGTGTAGACCTCTTTCGCCTTGTCACAACCTTTTGGATTGATGGTCTCCTCCCAAAGATGACCTACAAAATCCTTAGAAGAAAAATGCTACAACATACAATATCTACTTATTACTTTCAATGTTAGATAAACACATAAATTCATAAATCAAATGAAAGCAAATAGACATGATGTTTGGGACAAGAAAGAACTCTTTTATTTAATATGAAGATTACAAAAGATTACAACCTTCATCGACTGATCCTCCATGAACTAGGTCTGGGCTCCTCTATTGTGGCTCCATGTGCTCCAATCCCATGAAAAATTCTCACAACCAAATCATCTCTTGAAAAAGGGGAAAGGATTGTATTAGGAGAAAGGGTTTGAGGGGAATGATGAGGTAAAAACTCAGAAAGGGAGGAAAAACTCGGGTTAGAAAGGGGAAGGGATTTTGGTAGAGTTTACTTGTTCTCTTTCATGCTATTGTAAATGAGACCCCAAGACCTCTTTTTATACAATAAAAATATGGTTAATCGGTTAGGGGATGGGCTACAATGGGTAAAATGGTTGGAAAACCCTCTATAGCCCGTAAACTCCACCGAATTTCTTGTAATTTTATATTTTTTGAAATTTTTGGAGGTAACGTGGGTTGTCTAGTATGAAACTCACGTATGTATGTGGGCTAACTAGTATGCATATTGTGTGTGTACATAGGATATCATTTTAATAGGGAGCATACACTTTCCAAAAAATGGCTTTTTAAGAAGAATCCTCAACAGTATTTTGGTAAAATATGTAAGTGGAAAGGATAATGTCATGTATGCATAGGTAAGGAATTTTTGGACTATAAAGATGCCCCCTAATGTGTGAGGTTAGAAGAGAAACCGATGGCCAAAATACATTACAATATCTTTACCAGTGGGAAGACACAGAGTCGAGTGAGCTCGGGATGAGTGTTCGGGAGTGTGCCATCTGGAAAACAATGATAATATCTTCGAGGAGGGATTACCCATGCTTGGGATGAACTAATCATGGCTTCCAATCAAGTACACTATAGATCCATGTCATATATAAATGTATATATAAAGTGTATCTGCAAGAAATACACAATGGATCTACATCTCAAAATCATTTGAAGAGATACAAGTGCAATTTAATATGCATCTTCAAGAAGCATTGATGCATGTGGCTGGAGATGAAAACTTCATAGCTCGAGAAACAACTTCAATATCTTCAACAAATCAGGTAGGAGTACAATAGTAGTGTAAGACTCACTACCCTGAGGTCTTCGACATGCCGTCGAGAAAAGAGTGGAGGATATCGATCCTCAGGTACATAACTTCATCGATTTTGAATCTGAACTTGACTGGACTCTCAGGATGGGCAACTCATGAAAGTTAAGAGATAAACTATAGAATGTATGACTCAGGTTGGATAAAACTTCCCTTGGATAAAATAACAACACAAATGATGAGACTCAGGTAGCTGAATATTTGACATAAGTCTGTGATACATGAGGCACCAAAAACTCTCCATATGTTTGGAAGAGTAACTAAACAGAGGAGGAAACAACTGTATGCAACGAGAACAACTTCCTAAGGTCATACTATATCCCAATGATTGGCGAACAAAAGAAAGGATGTGCTTTGTCCAAATGCGACTATCTTGCTCCCAAAAAAAGAGGATGTGTATCTCGTTCCCTCTTTTTGGAATATTTGATTTTTTTGTCTTTTTCAAATTTTTAACAAGGTTGAAAAATAATAAAGGAAAGCTATATTACAAAGGAGGAACGAGTCTCATGGGAAAGAAAACTAGTTCTGAGCACATGGAACATACTTATGCTTAGTGCAAGGAGACATGTGCAGGATAAGGACACTTGGGAAAATTCCTCCATGGGTCAAGGTGTTAGATCACAAGGGAAAAAGTGTTGCAAGGCTTGCATTTAAGGATTTATTTGAAGGTTCATTTAATAACAACATGAAACCAACATTAGGCCAAAGAGAAAAGGATGAGACATGTGATGCGATTAGGCATGACACAACAAGAATCCTTCCATTTTGATTTTTACGAGCCTAGAGAAGGTAAGATCGATGGTTTTTCACATTTATAGAGTCTTAAAAATGCTAAAAGAAGAATAGTCCAGTAGTCCAGTCAGTTCGAAAAAGGTTTAAATGTATACTGAAAGGACATCTCTTCAAAACCATTTTAACAAGTGTGAGATAAACAAGATCACTCGGTATATTTTCAATTTTAAGGAGTCTGAAAAGAGCTTAACTATGGACTCACAACATTTTTCTAAGTTTAGTCTCCTTAGCCCAAAAAAGTATAAAATATAACTGAGGAGAACTCTCTTAGTGACATGTGTCTCCCAAGGTGTACCTTTTTCTTGGATAATCTATTGGCCAGAAAAGGGTTAAACTTATGCCAATTATATGTTCTTTCTAGACCAATTAACGAGTGTGAAAGTAACAAGGTCACTTGACGATCTTTTCATATTTAGGGAGTCTGAAAATATCTTAAGTATGGATTCCGAGGGGGTTCCTTTTTCATAGATAATCCCCATGCCCGAAAAAGAGATAAACCAAAACCAAGGAGAATGGCCCTTTTTAAAACATTTAGTCCCTCAAGCCCAAAAAAGGGTTAAACTTACACCTACGAATACTCTCCTAACGAACCGAAGCTCCTAGGGTATACCTTTATTCATGAATTAACCATCTGGATTGAAAAAGGGTTAAACTATCATCGGACAAATGTGCCTTCAAATTTTAGTTTGGAAAGCGTGAAGGTCAACAAGATCGCTCGACAAGATTTTAATTTTTAGAGAGTCTGAAAATGGATTAAAGAAGACTCCAAGGGGGCTTGTTTTCTTAAGTAATCTAAATGAGACCGAAAATAATAAATAAGCTCTCATAAGATATTGCTTTCAATGTTTTTAAATGATCTTGAAAGACAACAAATCACACTCATATGGCGTCTCGTGGGAAAGGCCAAGAATAATGATGAAGAAGAAAGATGAG
The DNA here is from genome assembly GCA_032191745.1 of Picea mariana. Lineage (NCBI taxonomy): Eukaryota > Viridiplantae > Streptophyta > Pinopsida > Pinales > Pinaceae > Picea > Picea mariana. The sequence continues at coordinate 8,953 of JASDQU010228014.1, read as the reverse complement.
GCTTCAAAACAAAGTCATGGCGGGACTAAAATGGGGCACCCATTCCTATGAAGTAGTTCGACATGGGAACCAAATGGAAAAAAAGGTTTTAACTAGGATTCCCATGGAAGGAAATCTCTACCACATAAAGTATGACACACTTATTATCAAGGAAGGTTAGTGTTTCAATTTGGTGGGGTCGATCCAAAGGCCAAATGAACTAGGAAACAGATAATGCAAAAATGCAAGTAGGGAAAAACCTAACCTATATGCCAATTTCAAGGTCAATACCTATCAGAACGGATCGATATGATGAACAAATGTCAAAGAAAAATGTCTCCAAGATTTTTCATATAAAGCCAATAACACTCATCCGAAAGTTAATAAATTCAATATAGAGAAAAAATTTAGAAAATAAGAGGTTCTACTGAATACAAAACTTGAAAACAACAAACCTATACTATACACTATGGTACAAAGAACCACATAGCCTTACATCTCATGCATAGTGTTGGTTCAGGTAGATCCCACTGCTAGGCTCTGACCAAGAGTCTCTTCGATAGTCAACCTAGAAAGTCTCCCAAAAGGGAAGAAAACACAAACCATAGTGTAAGTCTTCCCATGGTATGGAAACTGTAGTCATGGCTTCAAGGATATCCTCATCTGAAGGAAATTCAATATCCAAGAAATCACGCGAATGAGGAGGGTCAATAGTCCCAAAGGGAGAAGTAAATTGACCATATTACATATGAGGATGGAGGTTCTGGCCAGAACTGTTAGAGTCTATCAGCAAAGAATCACAAGCACAAAGGATTGAGGATCTACAAATAGTGATATCAGACTCAAAAGGAAAATCAAAATCGCTCGGACCAAGAGGGGGAAGCAAGGGCTCCCATGCCCCCATTGGATAAACCAAAGGATCAATTGATGAGACCGTGTCTCGAGAAGGAAAACATGCTTGCACAGGTTCCTTCTCAAAAGAAACTGAACATCAAGGATAAAATGCCACACAATTAACCCGTGGCAGGGTAGAGTCTACATGAACACAAGGAACATATAAAGGGGAAGCCTGAACTAACACCGAATTAGGATGGTGATTATTAGATGCCAACTATTCAATAGTAACAATTCTTCCATTGTGAGGGAAATGAATCACCCAGAAGAGCATAGACACCACAACATTCATAACATATACATAATCATGCCCGAAAAACATATTGAAATCTAATGGGCCTTGCACCACTGTAAAATCGACAAGGACAGTCTTCCCACCTAATGAGATAGGCAATTGAGGAAGAATCCAAAAATATTCACTAGGACATCTATCAAAATCCAACAACTCATGTGAAGAAAACACAAGCTCGGGATATCCCAAGGCATTCCAAGTCGAGGAGGGATAAAATACTTGCAGAGGCTCCTTCATGAATACATCGGTAAATGTTTTTTGAATTAACTTCAAGCCTTATTTGAAAAGGTGCAGAAGAGGGAAGGCAGCGCTCAACAAGGTCATTCCAATCAAAGGAAACCATCCTAGGACTTGGAGGGGGTGTGCTCGAAGTGAGCAGAATGCCTCCTTGTTCTGAAAGTACTAAACTAGAAATGCTAAGAACATAGTCGATAGACACATCACTCCTCATTATAAGAGTGTTATCAACCAAATATTGCATTGGTGTGACCACTTTGGTAGACTCGACACTCTCTAAGAGAAGAGTGGGATCAACTGAAGATTGCATCATCTTGACCACTTTGGTAGGCTCAACACTCTCCAAGAGAACAGTGGGATCAGTTGAATATTGCATCGACATGACCACTTTCTCAACCATCGGCTGAATAGACTGTGAGAAAACATGGTATAAAGGTGCATCATCCCCCAAAAGAGGACTGGGATTAGCCGAAGATTGCCTCAACATGACCACTTTATCAACCACTAGTTGAATAGGCTATGAGACAACATGGTATAAAGTGGTATCACCCCCCAAAAGAGGAGTGGGAGCAGCCGATGATTGTGTCGACGTGACCACTTTATCAACCACTAGTTGAATAGACTGCAAGAAAACATGGTGTAAAGGCGCATCACCCCCCAAAAGAGGAGTGTGATCAACCGAAGATTGCATCAATATGAACACTTTCTCAACCTCTGGCTAAATAGGCTGTGAGGAAACATCAGAAGACTCCGAATCAGAAGATCTTGTAGACAAGGACAACAATCTTTGTGCCTACAAATCTTACAAGGGAACTTAGGCTTACATCCCATCCATCTAGGTTTCTCAATAGAATCAATGCCCCCAGCATGACTAACAGTGGCTAGTTACGTGTACTCAACATGACTCGTAGAGGTTGTTGACAATTCTCCAACATGACTAACAGAGGTTGGTTGTTGAACTCCAGTATTACTCACAGGGACTAGGTCTGTACCCCCAACATGAATTTCATAGGTTGGTTGCACATCTCCAACATGACTTGCAGAGTTTGGTGATAGGTCGATAACATGACTAGCAGAGGCTATAAACATGTTGCCAGTATGACTAGCAATGAATGGAATTCCCCCCCCAACATGACTAGTAGAGGTTGGGTGTTAGTCTTCAACATGACTTGTAGATGTTGACAACCTATCTCCAATGTGACTTACATAGGTTGGTGATTTATTATTTTTATTATTCCTCTTTCTATTTCATTTATACTTTCAGTTACTAGTAGCTATAATTTCATGAGAGAAAACAGAAGGAGGAGGAGAAGAATTTACCGATGAAGTAACATCAACATGATCCCCATGACATAAGGTTCTTAACTGAGAAGCTTCAAGATCATTAGGGACATTGGAATGGTGCCCAACCAATTTGATAGTCCCACATTCAACCTAGGAATGTACAAATTGGCCATCAAAGGGATACCAACATTTCCAAAGAAAGGAAAAACACAAGAATCGCCTTTCGAAGGGGTTGCTTGGTTGGTATCGTCGATAACTTTTTTCATGAAGATATTATGCACAAGTTCTTCCCTTGTGGGATCGTTTAAGTCTGTAAAAGTCTCACACACTGACTCTGGTAAACCAATGTTATAAAAAAATATGCCTATAAGGAGGCGACTCCACGTTTCTAAGAGGAAAACCGAAAAGTCCTCACTACTGATAGAGTGGGAAGTATCCTACCTTAGGTTAGAGGCCCAAATAAATAATTGACTAACTCGCTATGGAAAACTAGGGAGCATAGGTAAAACCACTAAGAAGAAAATCCTGAAAAGATACAAACCAAACAAACCACCCTTATGAATGCTTCCGATCTAGGGAGATGAACTCCTAATATTCCAATGTATTCACAAAGGAAAATTACTGGCTAGGAGAAATAGTTACCTAGACCTCTGACCGACAGTCCCTTCGGGTGTCACCCAAAGATTACAGAGTCTACCTCAGGTACCGTGATACACCCTTCACAGTCACCTATGTTTCAACCTATATAATGGAAACTATGACGCCAACTTGTAATCAACAACCAAGGGGGTACATTCAACAGTCAGGCGAGTGTATGGGTAGGTTAACTAAGCCCAAATATCCTCTTGAGGCCTAAAATGAAACAAGGCTAGAATCACTCTTATATTACCTTGGATGGATCCAAGTCTCTTAGAGGTATGACACAATTCCTGCTAGTAACACTACATGATTCACCCCCAATACACACTCTCCCAAATGCTTTGTCAGAATCATGAGTGGATATATCTGTCATCGTCCTCCATGCGGCCTCGTGTTTGACTCTTGTGTTAGAGGAGCTTCCTGGATTGAGTAATTACAAAGTGGATTTTTTACACCCTAGCACAAACACCTATGTTACTTTTTGGTTGGCCTTGGAGAGTTTACCTCTCCACACCTAATCCAAGGCCCTAGCCTAAGATATTGGTGAACCCTAGAAAAAGTGTTACTAATATCTTTTAGATTAGCGCATTCATTTTAGGGGATTTTATTATTGAAGGAACATAAACACAACTTATATTGTTTGAGACTCTGGCGAAAAATAAACTAATTAGAACACTGGAAAAAAATACTTTACACTAATTCTACAAATGAAAAGAGCTTCAAGCAAAAATCATGAACAACCCTTCAAACAAAAAGATGTAATCTTTTCTCCTTTCCATGCAAAATGCACAATGCAAATTTTGAGTGAAACAAAAGAGAAAATGAAAGGATTTTCTTTTAAATTTTTCTTTTGAAATGCTTTAAAGATGAGAAGAAAACACAACCCTATGCTAATTTCTTTTTATTTTTCAAATAACAATGCAAAGCAAATGAAAAGAAAGAAAAAGACCTAAAAAAGTAGTTTTTTTTTAAATTTTCTTCCAATCAAAAAAGAACTAACAAAAGATGCTAAAAGAAACTACAGAATATACAATTCATACCCCCCGACCATGAGGGGGAATATTTTTAAAAAATGAAACTCTTTTTTCTTAAAATTCAAGCTAAAAATAAGCCAAAAATGCTTGGAAACATAGAGAGACAAAAGGATTTTTTTTTTTTTTTTTAATTTCATAAACAATATGAGCCCACAAAATGTCTAAACCCCAAACTATAGAAGCTTATAGAACTCAGGAAGACCTGGGAACTACAAGTTTCCTGTAGGAAAAAGGAAAATATTTTGAAAAAAATCTCCAAAACAACAAAAAAGTGTGTTGTGCACGACCAACCTACATATGTACGTGGTCTAAGTATAGTGTAGAACACGTATGTACACATGCTTTACAGCGAACAAGGTGCGTACACCTCTGCAAATTAAAAAAAATAAAAAGTTTGGATCGACAACTTGGGAAAGGGAATATCGTAGGCACCTGGAAGGTGACCAGAGATCCAACCTGACTCAGTAACTTGGAATTCTAAAAAAAAAATTAAAGAAATCAAATTAAACCAAAACCACCCACTAAGACCCTAGAGAGACTCCCCAATGGAATCACCAATTCCGCTATTGGGGAAATTCCCCCTATACTGGGTCTAGGTATAGGCAGAGCACTGACTTCACTTAAAATAATGTTCTACCCCTAATATACCCCAAAACTATCTAAACAGAATGACAAGAGAGAGGAAATAAGGTCAATAGATGTACCTTTGGTCCTTGTGGCTAGTGTAGATCTCTTTCACCTTGTCGCAACCTTCTGGATTGCTAGTCTCCTCCCAAAGTTGACCTACAAAAACCTTAGAAGAACAATGCTACAACATACAATCTCTACTTATTACTTTCAATGTTATATAAAGACATAAATGCATAAATCAAATGAAAGAAAATAGACATGACGTTTGAGACAAGAAAGAACTCTTTTATTCAATATGAAGATTACGAAACATTACAACCTTCATCAGCTGACGCTCCATGAACCAGGTCTGGGCTCCTCTATCATGGCTCCAAGTGCTCCAATCCCATGAAAAATTCTCACAACCAACTCATCTCTTGAAAAATGGGAAAGGATTGTATTAGGAGAAAGGGTTGGAGGGGAATGTTGAGGCAAAAAATCAGAAAAGGGAGGCAAAAATTGAGCTAGAAATGGGAAGGAATTTTGGCAGAGTTTACTCATTCTCTTGATTATTGTTGTAAATGAGACCCCAATACCTCTTTTTATATGAGAAAAATATGGTTATTTGGTTTGGGGATGAGATACAATGGGTAAAATGTTTGGGAAACCCTCTATAGCCCATAAACTCCGCCGAATTCCTTGCAATTTTATATTTTTTGCAATTTTTGGGGGTAAACACAGGTTGTCTAGTATGCATCTCGTGTATGTACACAGGATAACTAGTATGAAGATCACGTGTGTACATGGGCTATGAGTTCAACATGGTGCATACACTTTCCAAAAAATGGTTTTTTAAGAAGAAGCCTCAACAATATTTTGGAAAAATGTGTAAGTGGAAAGGCTAATGTCATGTATGCATAGGTAAGGTATTTTTGGACTATAACACTTCCCAACAATAGATGGGCCTACCTCTACTATTTATACATCATATTATTCCCCTCGGAGTCCGAATGGTTGGTGATGTCCTCGACCAACACCTCTTCTTCGTCGTGGCCCTGTTGTTGACCCGCCATTTCATCATGTTTCGCCAATGTTTTAAGATTAGGGTTTGGAATACCATTTTAGGTCCCAAAACTCTTCCCTACTTCCCCTTATTCTGTTGTTGATGTTTCCTCCTCAACCCATGTCGGGATGATTGACTCTGTCTCAGAAATAGTGACATCTTCAAGATCAACGACGTTCTCGAGCTCCCTCATCATTTCCTTCAGCCTTTGGCCTTGTCGGGTAACTCGTACATACTAGCCTGGGGTGCCAAACTTTGGTGGTGTCATGTTTTATCTGATTCAAACCTTCACTCTTTTCTTCTTACAATTATATCTAGGGCATGCACTTGTATCTTTCTCTGTGTTCAAAAATCACTAAGTGTCAAACTAACACGTGCTTTCCGCACTTTATAGACTCGACTGTAATTGTTTTTCACTTTTTCTGTGCAATTTTCCTACCTGCCATCTTTTTATCTTGTCACAGTAATTGTTGCACGCAACTTTTTTTCCCATTTTCCTGTTGTTTAGTCAACTTCTGCCTCTTTTTGTGTTTTTCTTCTTCTTCTATTTTTGTGTTCCTTTTTCTTCTTTTTCTACTTTTTATTTATTTTTATTAGTTTTCTTTCCTAATATCTACTATAGTACACTATATACATGAATTTTGTATTGTGCTATAACTTTTAAGAGTTAGTAGGTCAACTGTCCTTGTATAGTTCCAGTTGACTATCGTTGACCATTCCTTTCAGTTTTGTTCCTCCCAAGTCCTTTAGTTGCATAGATCACCCATATGTGACAGTCTTTACTTCATATGGCCCTAGACAATGCATTATAAACTTACCAGTGTGTTGCAAACAATTGTTGTCATAGAGAAAAACTAGGTATTGTTGATTAAGGTTGGTTGTCATTGATGTCAACCCTTGAAGAAAGCTCTGTAGCACAAAAGTTTGGGTAATGGGCCCAAGGTTGTTTCATGTATAATGATATAGTTTTTAATATATTTTAAGATAATATTATTATATATGGATATTATATGTCATTCCATTTCTGGTGGTATGTGGAATGTCACATAACTCCTCACGGTTAGAGAGTTATGGCCATGTGAAGTTGGAGAACCCGGGTTTGGGTAATGGACACAAGTTTGTTTGATGGATAACGGTATGAGTTTTGATAGATTTGAAGGTAATTATATTATATATGGATAGTACATGTCATTTCATTTCTGGTGGTATGTGGAACGTCACATAAATCTTCATAGTTTGAGAATTATGGCCTTACGAAGTTGGAGGACCCTCATATGTCATCAAGAAGCCCCAAAAAGTCAAAGTAGTAAAAGTGGTTTAAGATATTTTAGAAGGAAAATAATAAAGTGAAGTGATGAGTGTACTATAATTCAAAGTGAATACA